>APFE030367013.1:149882-173537 GCA_000404065.3 Pinus taeda
AAGCTTACTATGTGGTCACTTCTAGAGCCTTCTAGAAGAGTGTTTGAACGTGTATGAGGAGCCTCAGATGGTTCTAGCACCCTATGATAGAGGAAACTTATCCCATCAAGAGAGGAGCTACCCCATCCAAAAGAGGGAGTATCCCATTGATGTTGGAGCTGAATAACCTCCTCTAGAATACTATAAATACAGGCATTGGGCCAGAGGAGGGGAAGTTGAAAGCTGAACATTCTAAAAGGGTAAATGCTGCTGGAATTAGGACTTCCATTGTTGACTTGTGAGGAGAGATCACTATCCTTCCTTGTTGCCATATTGGGAGTGGGTGAGCTTGTCAAAGTAGAAGAAATCTCTTGCTGGACCCTGGGAGGAGCTTGCACAACACCAAGGCTCAGGTTGTAATGGTTCCTTTTTTGTTTCCTTAATACAAATAAGTCCATTCTTCTCAATGATTTGTTGTTAATGAATTATTTCATGTACTCCTTGGTCTATGTGATGAATATGCTTTGTTTTATGATGAATATTCAGGTGTTATGTAATCTTTTGCTTTGTTAGTGTATGCAGGTCTTAAAGTGAAGGAGGAGCTCATCTGGATCAGCAAGGCTGGACTGCTACAACAAGCGTTGGACCTAAGGTAAGATCAGAGAACACTTGATCTCTCATAGAATAACGTGTGTTTAGAGAAGGATTGTTCTTGTTTGGTTTGTTTGTCACTAGAGAGTCTTAGACTCCTAGGGATGTTAGGTTTGTCCGCAAACATAACTCTTTCCGCATGACAGTCCTTATAATGCCCATGACCCTTTCATTTCAAGCACCAAACTTCAATGCACACCTCACGCTGGGATTCCTTTATTTTATTCAGGATCTGCAACACTAAGTGCAGGCTTTCCAACTGGGAGTGAATCTGTTGCACTTCAAGTTTGGTATCCACTATGGGTGAGGATTCCAACCTCATCACAATTTTTAGGGCTTCTGCTTGCGTTGCTACATTTTGCTCTGACAAAAAAAATCTTAAGTGTGGTAAGAGTGACACGATATACTAGTCTCGATGCTGGGAATTTGTAATCACCTTATTGGCCTGCCTAATTAGGCATTTCAACCTCCGATTGAAGTCCCATGATGACTAATCTATCCTTCGGTGAATTTATTTGAACTCAGTTATTGAATATGCCTCTAACTTAGGCTTTCTAAACTCCTTGTTCAAATATTGTTGGGTCTCTGCCATTGTCACGTTGGGGTTATCAGTGAAGTACTTGATTTACGATGTCAATGCTGATCTTATAAGGGTGTGACCAACTGCAACTTCTTTATGTTATTATCCTTAATCTACTACGCCATCCACACAACATCTGCAACAAACTAGAATTGTTCGAAGTCTTCACTCCCGACCCCTTTAAGAACCAAAATATTCATCGTTTTCACCATGTTGAATGATGGAAGTGGAGGTGGAGGTGGAGGTGAAGATGTAAGCGTATGAGGTGGAGGTGGAGGTGGAGTGGATGGACAAGGTATCTGTGGGATACCCTGCACAATCAATTGTACTACACTTCATAGTGTAGTCAACACTGTCCCTTCATCATTACTTGAAGGGGATTCAATGAGTGGACTATACTCTGAGCTTGTTCCTTCATTTCTTCTGAAGAATTTAACACTTTGTGTAGCTCCAAAACTCAAGGTAATTGCAAAACCATCTTTTGACATAACAACATTTTAGTCCACGTTTTAATGATTTCAGATACTTATCTTGTGGTCCCTTGAAGAGCCTATGTTCTACCTCGCTATAGCTCATAGTTCGATCAACCGTGAACTGAGTCACAAAACTTCCAAGTGTGTGATCAATAAAATGATCCATAGTGCGTGCGATATTTCTTTCTAATGCTTCTAGATATTGCACCAGTTCTGGAGTCCATACTATAGGACCATCGAGACTCCACGTCTCTTGACTATTTGCCAATATAGACAACCATTCATGTAGTTCGTCAAGGAAGAAATAGAAGAATGATTTGGTCTCGTCTGTGTACAAATATCTCTACAACCACTACTCCTTGGAAAATTTAGGGCTTTTGTTCTCTTGAGCCTCAAGCGTGTGAAATTTTCAGTCAATGCACTTCTTGATCTCTTTCTTTGTAGGAAACCACTAATCACTCATCTCTTAGATAGATCCTAGTCCCTGTAATGGAACCATTTGTTGGCTTAAGGGGGCCTAACCTAGGTTCATATTTATTCGCACCAAACAACAAAACCCTACACTGTTTTCCATTTTGGAAACAACCTCCGTAGTGCAGGCTGCAGTCTCACCCAAAGCAGTATTACGGGATGCTAGAACCAGGTTTCTGCATCGAGAGACAATGTGATGTGTATTATGAAGCTTTAGTAGCTCAGATTTGTCTTTGTGCAGATCTATATCTCCCTACCGCCAATGTTGCAACTTTATCCAATTGACCTCCAGGTCTTCATGAAGGTATACGATTGTGCTTATTGGACATAACAGAGGCATATTCAAGACTTTCTCTTTGTAGATATAAACCATAGATCTTCCCTCTCATAAATATACCTATTTTGAATAGTTATAATAATAGATCTAGTTACTATCTTTGTTAACATGGTTTATTACTCATTTCATACATAGATATTAAAGATTCAATAGATTTGCGCAGTAGAACACATTCATTTATAAGAAACAATTTATAGAAAGAATATATATTAAATCAAGCATATATCAAGAGCAAATCACAAACGTAAGTGATTCAACCCAAAATCTTCTTTATTAGATTCAAAATTCAATTTACAAACTCTTCAACCTTGCACACCTAGCTGCAGGCGCCCATGCACTTAGCTGTGGACTTGCTAAGTTCTTTGCACACTCAACTGCAGGAGCCTTCCCCTTGCACTTAAGTATAGGAAACAAAGATTTTCTACCTTATCACCTTTGCCTTACAATGATTCTTTCATCCAAAGCTATTCTCCTACACTCGCTTTGACTCAAATATTTATATCCTTTCTATTACAATACCATGGCTCGTGGTGTATGGGTAAGTCTCAAAACCATCCTATCACTTACTCATTCAAGGGAATAAAGCCCCTTTGGTTCTTACTTAGCTACATGCTCTGCTCCCACATTTCATGGACAGTTTACATTCTTTACAAAATTCCAACGAAAAATTGATTAAACTAACAAAAATTGACCCTAGGGACCCTATCCCGCTAGAGGGTTATGAAATTCATGTGTGAGTTAAAATGTTGTGATATTCTCATACTAATATAGATTGACTATGCAGATGTGATTATTATGTGTGAATGATAAATGTTTATGAGCTTATGGTGTGGAGATGTTAGCTAATGACTATTGTGGATATCATGACCTTATTTATGGTTGAGTTGATATGTTGTGAATTATATCATGCTAATCTAGATTTGTTGGGTAGACAAGATTTCCTTCCTTGAGATACATTAAGGTATGAAATTTCTTATGTCTTCTACTTTATGCTTGGCTATTTTATTATGAAATTTATTTGGTGTTCGAGTGTTTGGTGTCTATTATGTCGTCTAGTTAATTTAATTTAACATGGAATGTTTGCAAGTTGGTTGAATGTTTGGTGAATTTCATAATATAGGTATGGGTTCCAATGATCTTGTTTGAAGATGATTGTACTTGAGTGTAGTAGGTGAAAGTTGTAGCATTATGTCTAATGAATATGAATCAACTATGGATTATGACATGATTGTTAGTCTTGGTAAATGTTGATTTGAAATTGATAGATCTAATTGTCTTGATATTTGGAATGTGTGGTTGACATGTGTGAAGAGTTGTAAGAAACATGCTTGGTATTAGCATGACAATATAATAGTTGATGTGTTTATACAACTAATGGTTGGGTGATGTGACAGTACATAGTAAGCCTCAATTACAACAAGGTAAAAAGGTAAAATAAAGGAATTGGGCAATAATTCCCTTGACTATGTTTGGAACCCCTAATTCTAAATGAATGAGTGCTTTGCATATAGGAAGTATTCTTAACCTTGTTTTCATTTGACATTATGTGGATATGTGTTATGTTCATGGACATGTATTTGATAGGTATAATAGTCATTTGAGACATGTATAAGAATCATTTGAGACATGGCACACATGTGTTTGGTTAGAAGGCAACCTACGTGGCACAACAAGATAAGGTAACTTGTGTATTGTTTTGTTTATTTATGCACTGACAGTTATGTGTTTATGGCTGTATGATGCAGGGAATTGCATGGCAAAGAGATTACCATGTAATTTTGAAGAAGGCTTGGGTTGGGATTTCTTTTAGAAGCACTGTGAACCATGGAAACCGAGTCATGGTGTTTGTTGCTAGTATTTTGCTTTCGATGTTTTGTGATTTTTTGCGATTGATTGCCACTTTGTTTATGTTTGGTGCAAGGACTTGTAACTTTATTGTGGTGTCGTGTTGTTATTGGTTTTCATGGTCTTATTCTTATTTGTTTCTTGTATTTCCTTTTATTTTTTGAGTCTTGGGAATTAGTTTTGGAAAGAGGAAAGTTAATGGAGGTTGGGAAGAGTTGTGTGGTACCAACAGGTAAGGTAAGACTCAGATGAAGCTCGGTGTATGTATAAGAGCAGTTGAAGGCAAGAGTATGAAAACCAATTGGACTAGTTAGGTCGATTGGTGTAAATGGACGATGGTAAGACCTTCATGGGAAAGGTAATCATGAAAGGAAAGGTGGATGTATTTGAGGCGTCAGATGTCTTGGCTATGTTGGAAACTGTTTTTCTTAATGTTGTGCATGGTGTGCACAGATAAAGGGAGTTCTTTTAACCTTGACCTTATGCTATCTGGTAAATATGTTATGATCATGATTATGTTGATGTTTATATATGTATACATGAATGTATGTTTGTATGCCATGTCTAATGGGTTCGTCATGGATCATGGTTGTTTAATGCTAATGTTTATATGTATATATGTGTGTATGTATGTCATTGTCTGACAAGATCATGATTGTTTACGCTAATGTTTATAGATATGTCTATATCTATATATCTATGTTATTATCCAATAGGGTCATCACGGATCATTCTTGTGGAGGAACGATTGCTTACACAAGTGAATGACATGAAGAGGTTCATGGCTTATGAGGAATCAACTGAAAGAGTAGTCATGAAAAATATATGAGGTCGATATTATGTGGTTATGAGTTGATGTTATGTGATTGTATTATGTCTATTTTATGGACAAGCTATATAGAGGGATACATTAGTGAAATGAAAGCAGTGTGGTCTACAAGATGTTAGGACAAACATGGATGGTGGAGAGACATTGAAAGCAAGGTTCCGTGGTAGAGACATCATGGTTTTGGATGTGTGGTACTATTGTTGTGCATATGTGATGTTGTGTGCATGCGGTGTTGTGTGTGTGTGTCTATATATATATAGTGTGCGTGTACCTGTTGTTTATGAAATGTTATGTACATGGCGGTACAAATAGATTCGTGCAAATATTGCATATGAAGCAATGGGTATAGATGGTGCTATGTACATGTTGTACAAGTGGTGTTGTGTACATATTGTATAGTGCACATGATAGATATGTGGTGTTGTGTGCATATGGTGATGTGCACATGTTGGATATGTAGTGATGTATACATAGGGTGTTATGAGCATGTTGTATATGCAGTGCTATATGCATATGGTGTTGTGTGAATGTTGTACATTTGATACTATGTATGTATGGTGTTGTGTGCATGATTGTACATGTGGTGTTGTGTGCATGTGGTGTTGTGTACATGTTGTACATATTGTGTCGTGTGCAGGTGGTATTGTGTACATGTCGTGCATATGGTACTGTGTACATGTGGTGTCGTGTACATGTCATGCATGTGCTATTGTCTACATCTATCATTATGTACATGTATAGGTGGTACGATGTACATGTGGCATTGTGTAAATGTTTTGTAGGTGGTGTCATGTACATGTGATGTTGTGCACATGTGTAGGTGGTTTTGTGTATAAGTGGTACTGTGTACATGTTGTACATATGGTACTGGTGTACATGTGGTATTATGTGCATGTCGTACATGCTGTGTTGTAGGCATGCAGTACTATGTATGTGCATTAGGTAGTTATGGTATCGTTGTAAGGCCCTACCCTAGGGTCTTCTAATAGATCTATTTTCTCTAGAATTTAAATGCAATAATAGGCAATAATTTACTTTCTTACAAGGCTTTTAAACAATGAAAATTTTACCATTTACATTCTAATCTCTATAACTTATAGTGAACATTTTGTTTTAATAATTTACTTGAGTAATCTATGCATAGAGGAATACCTATACTGGTGGTTGGTGGAGATGCCCTTGAGCTGCTGCTCCTACTGAAATGATCCTCTTGACTAACCAAACTGGATTTACCTCCCAACCAACTAGGAAATAAATCCCTAGCCTAGGAAACCTCCACAGGTTCCCTAGCCCTCTGAGCCCAAGTCCAACCAAATGTAGTGTGTGTGTCCAAGACCAAGGTAACAATATTTCCCTCCTCTCAACTAACCCAAGAAACCTCCATAGGTTCCTTAGGTCTCCAAGATCACTCTCAAACAACTAAAAATCATAGCCAACCCCAAAGACCCAAGCAAGACCCAACATCCCCCCAACATCCTCCCCTTCTCCTTTCCTCCTTCCCCTTTATTCCCTTCCTCTCTTCTCCACCTCAACCACCTATCATTAATGTCATTAATTTCTCCTTCATCCTTATAGTTGACTTCTCTTCTCCCTAGTAAATCTAAGAGTACATTTGGAAATGTGATATGAATATAAAATTGGGTAATTAATGGGAGAGGACCATGTCTTCTCCCAAGTAAATCTGAGAGTACATTGGGGAATGTGAGATGAATATATATTGATAATTAATTGGAGAGGACCATCTCTTATCCCAAGTAAATGTGAGAGTACACTGGGGAATGTGAGACGAATATATATATTGATAATTAGTTGGAGAGGACCATGTATTCTCCCAAGCACCATTGTGGGACACTGGTAGCCAATTAGTGTCCATTTATTGCCATGAGCATGCTATGACCGGTATGATGGTTTAAAGGCAGGGATATGCCTTGGTTTTTATATCTTTCGATGCAAGAAAGCCTTACCAAGGGATGGACTGCCCAGGATGGGGTTTCCAATGGAACTTGGAAGGTGAGTGACTACATGGAAGGGGGTGACCAGATTTCCCAAGGGACTATGTAGCAGAGAAGGGAAGATTGGGGATGAATTTGTTTTGGTCATTAGATTTTCTAGATCGAATCAAATGCACATTGTGAGCGTTCTCTAGAACAATAAGCCGATAACTGTTCACTGAGAGGACAAGTGGCACAGGATTATAGCACTTGACATTCGATGTAGATTTGATTTTACATTGGATTTTGAACTTCCTCTGAATGATGTGAATCCTAGTATCACTTTGAGGGTGGAGGTGTGAGCCTCTGGATTCCCTTGTTACAGATGTAGGAACTATATCATCTTATTTTCTTGTTGAGAAAATGCACATATGTGTATATGTGTGTATTGTAAAAACTATATTTTGTTGGATTTATAAAGCTCCACAAATAGTATGGTTATTTGTTGACTGAAGCAAATGTGTATGTGTGTGTATGTGGTTATTACTGTAAATACTGTAATGAGGTGTGTCATAAAGCTCCAGTAAATGGTATGTTTGTCATGTTTTAGTAGATGGTCATTGTAAATACTACAATGAGCTATGTTGCAAAGCTCCATGAGAAGAATGTTTTGTTTTCAACAGTCTTGTTGGTTATAGGTGTCATTGAATAGCAAGGATGGTGTTTCCCCAAGGGGGAGGGTTTTGTAACAACTTGGTTAAAAATCCATGTAAAAATATACAAGTTCATGGTCATGGGATGCATATTCCAAGTAGAATTTTTGGAAAAACATTCTACTAGGTGTTTATTTCGGTTATTATGGCTATGAAAATTGGCAAAGGCAATGGAAAAGGCTTTGGAAAGGCATGAGGCATTTTTGACACATTTATTTATGAAAATAAAGGAAATTAGGAGAAAAGGAAGGTGAAAGGTGACAGGTTGCATTTGAGGAGGAAATTGAAGAAAATATAGGCCTCACTGATAAAAAAAGCTTATGAGGATCAATTAGTAATCTTTTGAGAGGTTCTTTTGGACCTATCTTCTATTTTCTCTCTCTCGCATACTCTTGGATACTTATGGTTTTCTTGGAGCACTCTTAGAGAGTGTGGCAAACTTGGATTTTTGTAGCAAGAAGGAAAAAGAAGAGTAGGAAAGCTCAAGAGGACATCAGGATCAACAACTACATTGGGTTTCCTTGCAGGTACTGAGTTGCATGTATGTTTTCCTCACTAGTTTTGGCATTCATGGCACATGCATGTGGTTTATTGGTCATGATTTGTTACTGGCATGGAGGATTTCATGGATTAGCAATGGAGTTTCCTAGTCTTTCCATTTCCTAGATAACCATGGTGTTGCAGGTTCATTTTCTTTGTTTTCTAGTTGGTTCTCATGTTTCCTTAGCTTGGGTTGAGTTACTAGTTCGTTGAGCTTTAGTTGGACAAAAGCTATGGCACCCTATAAAAACTTAGGTTGAGTTATTAGTCTCGAATCCTTGGTTGGACAAACACTCTAGAGCGCTTGGTGGGTTGAGTTACTAGTCTTAGAGCCTTGGTTGGACAAACTACTCTAGAAATATGAAATAACTGTGGGTTCAGTGTAAGGTCCCTCTCTTAGGGTCCTCTACCAAATCTATATTCTTAAATTTTAAATGCAATAAGATGGAGTAATTTATTTTCTTACAAGATATTTAGCGATGATAAATTTCCATTTAAAATATAATTCCTACAATTTAAATAGTGAACATTTCAATTCCATCACTTACATGAGTAGTCTATGCATAGAGGAATACCTGTACCGATGGTTCGGTGGAGATGCCCTTAATCTGCTGCTCCTACTGGAATGCTCCTCTTTGACTATCGTCTGGATTTACCTCCCATCCAATTGGGCAGTTTTCCTAGCCCAGGAAACCTCCATAGGTTCCCTAGCCCTCTGAGTCCAAGTCAAACCACATGTAGTGTGTGTGTCCAAGACCAAAATAAACAATACTCCCTTCCTCTCTTCGCAACAATTCCTCAAAACTGCAGCCAACCACAACCACAATCAAGACCCAACATGCCCCCTTTCTCCCTTCCTGCTTCCCCTTTAATGCCCCCCCTCCCTCTCCACCTCAACCACATCTCATTAATGTCATAACTTCTTCCTCATCCTTACAATTGACTTCTCTTCTCCCAAGTAAATTTGAGAGTACATTTGGGAATGTGATATGAATATAAAATTGGGTAATTAATGGGAGAGGACCATGTATTCTTCCATGTAAAAGTGAGAGTACATTTTGGGGATGAGAGATGAATATATAAATTGGTAATTAATGGAGAGGACCATGTCTTCTCCCAAGTAAATGTGAGAGTACATTTTGGGGATGAGAGATGAATATATAAATTGGTAATTAGTTGGAGAGGACCATGTCTTCTCCCAAGTAAATGTGAGAGTAAATTTTGGGGATGAGAGATGAATATATAAATTGGTAATTAATGGAGAGGGCCATGTCTTCTCCCAAGTAAATGTGAGAGTACATTTTGGGAATGTGAGATGAATATATAAATTGTAATAATGAAAGAAGACCATATCATATCCAAGATTCAATTTGAGAAGACAAGTTGGGAATTTAAATAATAGCAATAATGAATTTTATATCAATAAATAAAATTTATAGTTTCCCAAATGAAGGTATTCACCAATATTTCTCAATATTTTTAGGTAATGTAAACATTAATAAAATTTTCATGATAAGATTAAGTGTGGCATTACATACACCCCTCCTTCAAAAAACTTCATCCTGAAGTTAGAGTGAAAAGATACAAGGAGTTTGAAGGCATAACAAAATAGAGATAGTTATAGTAGTAGAATTTGATAAGTCAGACAATGACATTACTTTCCATCAAGAGTATCCAACTGATCTATATCATCATATCCATCCTGACCTACTTCTGTTCCTACCCTCTCCATCCTCTACTGCTATATGTAGTGGCATCGGCTATACCAATCTAACCATTGATAAAACCAACATGGTGGAAGCGTCGACTATATCAACCTAACTTCCCCAACATACAATTTGAAATCATCATCACACATTTAGGGGAGCGTGTCAACCATTTCCCTCCCACGATTCCAGGTTTCAGAGGTTACGCGATGGGAAATGCCTCCACCCCTCCTCAAAACTAGGGTCAATGCCCCAATACGGACCACACTACAGTGTTGGTTGGACTTGTCATCGAATAATCCAATCAGGTTGCCTTGCCACCTTCCCCATGAGATGTCTTGACCTTCCCTCAATGGAAGAGTAGATCTCAACTATCACATAGTTCTTTCCCTCCTGCGAGTTAGCTCTCATTCATGAATTTATATAACAACAAGACATATAATCATCATATTATTAAGTCTAGTATCCATGTGTCAATCTTGTAGTTCATACTAGAAATAAATCATAAATTCACTAAGTCATTCATTTAAGAAAATCATATCCACTTGAGCCTTATATGAACTAAAATAATTCTGATAAGTCACGCACTAGATAATTCATCACTAAGTGAGTCGTACATTTAGGCCATACATCAACCATTTCTATCATCAATATCAAATTTGTCAATTGATTTATATAAGTAGTTTCACGTGTTCAACCAAATGCATCAATATTACGTAATGTTCATAAATAAATAACATGGAACTACAAATAGAACCTTAACATAGGTAGCTGTCTAAGTAAAAAATGGTCATCATAGATGCTCAAAAAGTGACAACCTTGTGAAACCCCTCGACAACAATTAGATTTGAAACAAGATTCAACTACCCGTAATGGAAAATAGCATTTGGACTTAGATATACTACAAGGTGGTACCAAAGTAAAAAAAAAGGACCAAATATTTGGAAAGCAATGGATTGGTGCACTATCAATTCCACTAGAAAGTGTTAGTATAAGTTTCATGCATATAAATTCTTTAATACTTCAGTGAATATGATTAGCTCAATCTTAAGTCCATGGATGCTAGGCAATATCTTGACTCAGTCGCCTTCTATTTTATTCCCTTCTTAGTTTTATTGCTTCTAACTCTACGTAATTTGAAATTGCCACTAACTCTATTTTTTTCTTTCTGGTGATTAAATACACTCAACTCTCGTGTTACCTTGGTCTTTGGACTTGTTTTTTTTGGGTAATGGACATACACAATAGTAGAATATTTGCAAAAAGAGAAGAGATAGAAGAAATGGAGGTATTGCTTGTTATAATTCAATATGGAAATTATCAAGACTAGATAATATAAAGAGGAGCGAGACTGCCCTATACAACCACCCTATTTCATTAAGACATGACTAACCCGATTTAACTTAATATTATTTATAACATGTGACTTTATTAATTAAAGGCAATTATCCATAATCTCTCTCTAATATTTGTCTTTCTTATGTATCATCCAAAGCTATTTCTGAATTGGATCCCACAGAAGTAAATTCGCTATGGAAATCAAGGAATCTAATTCCAAATGGATCAAATGGAACCAATTCCCCTTTGTGTTGGGTTTGCAATAATTGATTCAGTTATTGATCCATTTAGTTAACAACCATTTTCCATGTTTACTACATCTTTGTCAGTGACATGCTTTAAGTATTGACTTCTTCCAGGACTTCTGTTCAAGGCCAGCCATCAATTGCCTTTCGTTCAAGCTTCAAAATCTATCAACTTTGGAAAAACATCCTTTGTTATAGATCTGATCTAAAAATATAAGATAATTCAAATATACCCAAAAATAGTAAGATAGAAATTATTGACTTTATTGATATCAAACCCTTAAGGTAGGGAAACACCATACATTCACTCCTTATGTAAGGAGAACACTCCACAAGCCATATGCCTGTTCATACCATATTCCTTGACACCCCTCAGTGTGGAGTCTCTAGCCTCTATATAGGCCTCATACATACAATACCATGAGTCATTACCATGGTTCCCTCAATACCATCTATCTAATACCATGGGCCCATTACATTATTACTAACTACTTGTGGTCCCTTACATGATTCGGGTTAACCACCTTATTTATTACTATGGCCCATCCCATTATTACATTATTCCCTTGGGTACCTCCCTTTGTACCCCATATTATCACCCCTAGGTATATAACATTCCACCCCCCTTAACATGTTTCGTCCCCAAAACATGGGAAGAACAAAAATAATAAGATCTACTCGAAAGAGTAGTCCACTGGTACCATGCACGTGCATCTAACCATCTAAGAGAAAGATGAACCCTCGATCTCGTTGGTGCCTCGCTCGCTTGAGATGGAATTTGACCATGGCATCTCTTCTGTGTTGATGTGTAGTAGGTGGATCTTCGCTCCTCTCTATCTGTCATGCGAGGGTTGTTATCCTTGTGGCTAATTTGTCGCCATCTTGTTGGTTGTTTTCTTACAGGGTGATGTGGGTGATGATATGTTGAAGTTTTACCCAATGGTGTCTTTTCTCACCTTGTTGCGGTGCCTGCTGTGGTGTCTTATCTTCCAAGATTACTTCAACCACTGAGCCCTCATCCGATGTATCAGTACCTGTAAATTTTTCTGCTTCAGGCTCTGTTTGTGTTTTATTGTCGATCATCAAAGACTCATCATCTGATATGTCAGTCCCTGGAACATCTTCTGCTTCAACCTCCGTGGAATCTACCTGTTTATTGATAGAAATATCCTGTAATGTAATTTTCTTCTTTTTATACCAGAGCTTCATGAATTTCTTCTGCACATTAATATTGATAGTACCCACGGATTCCATCCAAGGATATCCCAAAACAACATCCATATTATCCATCTCTGAAGTATTAAAATCACCATGAAACACATACTTATCCATAGAAATCTTCAAATCCTTATACACTTGAACATCCTCATCATTCACCTGTGTGTTTTCAATGTGTTTTGCTGGAACTTGCAATTTTTTTGCCAAATTAACATTGATAAAATTATGCATGCAACTAGGATTTATAGACATAATGATCTTCTCCTTCTGAATCAATCCATGAACCTGCAATAAGGAGACACCAGTAGAAAATAACCCCTTACGTGGCTCATTCTCCTTTTTTCTAGCACGAGACCATTTTTCTAAAAAGACTTTTTCAAATTCTGCATCTGATATTTTGGTCAATTGTTTGTCGTCAAGTGAGAAATACCATTTGTAAGCCTCATCTTTGAAACCAAGCCACACTGAATCCCTCCAATTTTTTGCCCATATTGACTTTTGTTGTTTTATGTATTCTTCAATAGTAAGACCATTATCTTTCCCTGTAAAATATTGCTTGCTAGAAGCCATGAAAAGGGTTTTGAAAAAATTCACTTGGCGAAAATTTAAAGTGGCCACAGTTTAGTCAGTATTGCTCAAAACCTTTATTATGACCTTTTTTGGAAATGGAATGACCATTCTGCATCTTCCCATGTGATAGAAATCCTGATCTAGGCACCGTTGCAACTCTTCGTCGTCACCAAAAATTATGAAAAAAGATCTAATTTTAAATTAGCGATATCTCCCTCATCCGAACTCCAATTCAACTAATTGTTTTTTTGAAATTGGGTATTTTCTCACAAATAATCCATATCTACAATCATATTTTCCATATTTTTCCCCAAGACATATAGATCTATGCCACAAACTCGCTGCCCTGAAAAAATGTTTGCAACACCACTGATTTATATATCAACAATATCTCCTTCATCCGGACTCCGATTTGGCCGATTATTATTTTGAAATCAGGTATCTTTTCACAAAGAATCCCAATATGCAATTATATTTTGTATATCTTGTACCAAAACCTATAGATCTGTGTCGCAAACTCGCTGCCTTGAAAAATTGTCTGCAACCCCACTGATTTTTAGATCAGCGATATCTCCTTCATTCGGACTCCGATTCAACCAATTTGTTTTTTTGAAATCAGGTATTTTTGCACATAGAATCCAGATCTGCAATTATATTTTTCAGATCTTGCACCGAATCATACAGATCTGATTTGCAAACTCGCTACCCCCGAAATCCTGCAAAAAATAAAAAAAAGTCTCCACCTTTTTTTCTCTGGTGATTGATCTGTTACCTCTTGTTATTGGTCTGATCTTTTTGTGTAAGATATTCAAATATACCTAGAAATAGTGAGATAGAAATTATTGATTTTATTGATATGAAATCCTTAATGTAGGGCAACACCATACATTCACTTGTTATGGAATGATAACCCTTTACAAGTTATATGCCTGTTCTTATTATATTCTTTTACTCCTCTCAATATTGTGTTTCTAGTGTCTGTCTAGGCCTATACATTGGATCCCATGATTCATTACTATGGTTCCCTCAATACCATGTATCTAATAGCATTGTCCCTTTGTGTTGTTTGTAATACTTGGTGCGTTATTGATTTTGGTTAACCACCTTATTTTTTACTTTGGTCCATCTTATTATTACTTCTTCCCTTGGGTACCTCCCTTTGTACTTCATATTATCGCCTTTGGATAACGTCCTTGAAACAAACATGAAGTCCTCATTTTCCATTCAACTTTAGCCCATTACAAATCTCTTGAGATCGAGTCAAATCTATTCTTGCATTGCCTTCGAGCATTCAATTCTAAACAGACTGATCAGATCTAGATCAAGGTCAAATGCCATCATTTAACAATCATCAATGGTTGAGATGTGTGGGAATAATATGCCAAAGATACCTGTTCCAAATTGCAGTCTGCATATGGAAGCTGCGTTGTTATGAGTAGAGACTTCAACTGAAGTGAAGCCCTGGAAATTCTTGTGTACTAGAGATAATTAAAAATTATAGTTCCATTTTTCTCTTCTATAGATATAAAATAGGAAAATTTTGTGGGTGGATTAAGTAGAATGGAAACTATTGCAGGATTCCCATCATTAATAAAATTATGTCATGATAAGAAAATGTATCTTATGAGGCAAAAAATATACCAGAAATGTCTAAGCCAGGGGATGTTATTCTGGGAGATGTTGGCATTGAACAAGAGCTTTACAAATCAGCCTTTGGTGAGATCATAGATGATGTGAATGAAACTAATGGAGTTCTCATGGTTGTTTCAAGTGCTAAATAAATAATTAAGGGAGAGATTGATCTAGTATATCTCTTGCCATTGATCTAATTGCAATGTCAAAAGAGAAATGCTTTTCAAAAACAGTAAAGAATGTAGCTGAGGGTTTGGAGGTGGATGTGCCTTTGGGATCGAGATTTCATGTTAACTCAAGTATTGTCATGGTTAACTTTCCCTCTTTTTCTTTATAAAGGATGATAAAATGGATTATGTAGGTAATTCTAAGCAAGATTATGTGGTCCTAAGTTGTGTTGTTGTAGACAGTTTTGAGGATGACTAGTGTTTCAATGATGCTGAAAAATGAGCAAAAGGGGTTAATGGATTAGTGAATCAACTTTTGACCTATGAAAGACTTGCAAGTACTTGCTAGGTCCAAATTTGACATGCAAATACTCACAGGTAAAATTCACCTTGGAAGTTTGACTCATTGTCACTTTGTAACAGCACAAGTAGGCTAGTGAATCAGGCCCACGAGTCCAAGTCAAACCCATTGACTCCAGTAACCATGTCTACAAAGTACATAGGCATGGTCAAGTGATGTTAGCACTCACAAAGAGCAGGTTGATCAAATTATTTTTTTGTGTCCCTGAGTTGAAGTGTTTTAGCTGACATATATATTTCCATCCATATATGAGGTAACATGTAGATTAATTGGCTATTCTTATCAAATCTTGGTCTTTCTGGATATCCATTCATCTCTATTGCAGATTCTCACACATCATGCACTGGAAGTGATAGATGGATAGAATTTGGCTTATTCATGGATAGTGTTCTTAATCGTTCTGGGCAAATTCGTGTCCTTGGATGCTTGGCTCTTCAAGGGGTTGTGGCATTTGTTGCTCAGGTGATAGGAGGATTTCTTTTCTTGTTGAAGTAGAGGACTTTTGGTCCTGCTGTTACTTCTACAAAATCAGGCTGTTCACAAGATTCCAATTATAGAAATTGTCTTTCCCATAATGGACTTAGGAATACGTGTACAAAATTTGATATTGTTAGTGGAAATATGTCTAAACTACAGGCAAATCCTGTGTGTAAAGCATATACACTCTTTGATATCCTTGGGAAAATTATGTCAATTATGGGAGGAAATCTATAGAATGAATATGAGTTCTCTCCATCATATTCTGTAGTAGTTCTTGCCACTGTACTGTTCCCTCATTTGACGATTCGTCTTCCAAGTTATTGCCCATTCTAGTTGAAGATACAAATAAGGAAATTAATAAAGAAAGGCATGAATTTTTATGAAGTTTTTGTGAAGTTCAGGGTCATGAAGAGTGGGATAATCTTTACTTGACTCTGAGGAAAGATGGTTGTGTCAGTGATTTAACAGAGCCCAGGATTGGAATAATATTTCCAACAGCTCTTATTAGTCACTATTGTGGAAGAAGCAATGCAAGTTCAATTTCCCAGGTGCTTGTTTGTATTGGTTCTCGGTGAAAACAGTTGCTAAAGTTAGATCTCTAAAAATATATGCTTTTGGTTTATATGATCACCCTGATTCTGTATGCAAGAAACTAGGTGAAAGGTATTCTAACTTGCCATTAGAAGAGTTGAAGAATCACCCAGATCCTTTGAAGACCTGCTAAGACATGATTTGTAGATGACAGTTCGACTTGTGATACACTACAAAGGATTAAAACTCAGTATGGTGCATAATGCTTTTGAAGGATCGTTGTGGAGACATCTAAGAAAGATTGAAGGAGTGGAAGATGATGATGGAATGATTGCATTTTTTCATACTTTTTGAAAGATATTTCTCTTTCCCCAGGAACTGTTATTGATTTTCATTGTTTGTCAGGAGGGAAATTATGGACTGAGGTTTATGGCAAGGAACTGGGGACAATCTATAGTCATGACCTATGTAGGGCATTTCTTTTTATTTGTACGTTGGAGAAGAGCCTGTTTCATTGAAAGCAAAATAGGATATAGGGGAAAATATTGGTCGTTGTCTCTAGATATGTTGAGGAAATTCAATTCAATATATTTTTTTCTTTCTTTCTTGAGAGATGGATGCTTTTTGTTATTGGAGTTCATTGCAAAAGTAGTGATTACAGGAAGTGCAACTTTGAGAAATGGCTTAAACTGGCAGTCCAATGAAGGTTTCCAAGTGCATGTCTTGCGCCAGAGATCTTTATTTTCTACACACTTATGATTTTGAGAGGAGACAGTCACATGGCGACTCTCTTTGTCAAAGGGAGTGTATTTCGGGTTTTTTGATTTCGAGCCAGGTATTCAATAATAGAAGAAATAAAGATTTGATTGTGAATGGTATTGGATCAGCTTATATGGTGCATAAGTCAGCATCTGATTTGAACTTTGTAACACATGGCAAAATCACCCCTTGTTTTGTATTAACTAAAAAAATTGTCAGCATCATGATGGCAAGTACAAAACTGGTTTCATAATAATCAATGCACAGAGTGGAGGCAACAACTAAAGAAAGAAGAATGTAAGAAGATGCTGCTGGTTGTAGTGTGTTTCTCAATGATCTCTCTATTGTCTATCCTCTTCATGCCGTGTTTATAGGATCTTGAAAACTTTAAACTAGGTGAACCTAACCATGCATTCTCATGTAAATAACAATCGCCAAAATAATTTCACAGTGCTGTTATGTGGTCATCTATAGGCCACTGCAGCACTTAAATCTTAGTGCTAACACCAAATCAAAAATATTTAAGGCCAAAACTGTGCATGGAAAGGCTGGTCACTAGCTGATACAAATTTTTTTTGTTGTCGATTTTCATTAAACTGTAAAGTATTGACCTTGTACATGCATATTAACTATCCCTAATCCCTAGTTGATTGTTGTTGGAAAATAGACTTGTTTTATTTCCAAATAGTCAAGAATTAGGATTCGAGCTATTTTTAGTGGATGATTGTGTTGGAAACTGCAAGATAAGTGGTTGGTTTGGTAGAAGATTGTCTTGCTGCCATTTGTCAACTTTTTGGGAGGAAATTGCTGTAAAATGCTTGCCACCTCACAAAAACTGCCAATACAGATTGATGCCCATTTTCCTAGAGAAACCCAACACTAGAGTTGGAATTTTGATGAACTATTTTTTTTTTAAACACATATAAACTACTATTGCATAGTGACATCCTCAAGATGATTATATAAATTGGAACAACACTGATGGAATCACCAAGCATCTTAGCTCCAGTGTATCTGCCGATGAGGAATCATCAAGCTTTTTAGCTCAAATCAAGCATAAAAAGGAGGAAATTCAAGAGGTCAATGCAAAAATCCCTTCTTCAAGAATCTATACTTCTTGCTCCTTTATTTTGTTTCTGAGTCCTAAGCTATGGTCAAGTGTCTTTCATAACGTGAGAAGATTCTTAGGTTGTGATACTTTTCTTGCCCCCTTAGACTCTTTGGAGTTTGGACGACTCTTGATTTAAATTTTCTCAAAAAAATTGTACTCAAGTTAACTCTAATTAATAAAAGTTAGTGTGTTTGAACTTTGATTTATTAATTGTTTTAATGAAAGAGAATTCCTTTGGTTTTTTGTCTCCCTTAGCTTGTAAATTTAGATATAAATTTCATTAATCAGAAAGTTATAAATTATGATTCCCTTGCGAATTTCTTCTTTACTAGCTTCTTTTCTCACACCAAAGGACAAGTCCTAGTCAACTAGGTGGAGTAGACAATATTTCACAATTTATGTGCTGATTTTGAGATATTTATTCACAGATTTCAAGATCTGTTCATAGATGTACGACTGTGAATTGCAGCTCTGAAGTTTTTCTACATTATTTGAAGCATTGAGTTGTAGATTTTTAGAGTTTTGATCAGTGATAGACATTAGGGACATTCCCTAGTCTTGGTAAGCACAAACATTTCACTAAAGCAATAGGGATTGTGTTGATGATAGAGGCAGCTTCCCTAAACTGTTCATTTGAAACCTGTTGAGGCTCATTCCTCAAAGGACAATTTTGAGCCATAATGCCATGTAAAGAAGGTTATTTTTTTTTGCAAAGCCAAATAGATCCATCTGGTATGCAAAAAAAACGCATTTGTCTTGGCTCTATGATTCCAATACCTATGAATTATTTGACAGTAAAAAAATAAAAGCTTTTTGTGATAAGCTCTTGAAAGATGTATGGCATAAGCTCTGGTTTAGCCCTTATGGACACTAACATACTTTTTGAAGTTGACAGTGATGTTTCAGGTTTGGCTTGCAAAAAATGTACTCAGTTAGGAAGGGCATCCCAGAATATGCCAAAATGAAAAGTTTAATGAAGAAAAGAAGCAATACAACGCTCATCATCAATAATTGTATCCAAAAGTACAAATGTATTTTTCCATTGGACACATCACTTAACATCTAAGGAGTTATGAATATACATAGATCGTTAAGATTTGAAGTAATGGTAGACTTGAGATAGGTCAAATGCTTGCCATGCATAATCGCTAAATTATACCAAAGTTTCTCATTTGTAATCAAGAAAAATGTGGGTAAACTATATAAGGTTGCAGAAGCACTAAGTTGATGAATGATTTTGAGATAAGTTTGACTAATTAAGCTGCAGGATTCTAGCACCTTAAGGAGATTTGTAAGGACGATAAAGACTTCACAGAAGCTATTTGGACTCTATGGTGCCAGACAATTTTTTTTTTTTTTTTTTATGTAATAAATGTTATCAAGAGTGGTGCATGATGAACAGGCGGAGTGGCAGACATTGATTACGCATAGTTTCTTTGATTTTATGAGCTTCCTTTGCATCGAAAGCTTTACATGTCGGGTTGGAATGGAGGTGTCAATTTTATGTAAATATCGAAATCCAGTCACTCCAATACTAGGATGGAGGTAGACAGTCTTCATTAAATGATTTGATGGATTTTACTGCCGGTGAGAAGATAGAAACTAAAGAATGGATCTCAAATCCAGAGATTTTTGTTGCTCAATAAGATGGGTTGTTATGTCAAGATGATATGTTTAGCCTTGCTGAACTATCGGTTGTTGAAGACCAGACATAGCAAGTGATATTAGAAACCACTATCTGCAATGAGACAACTACAGAGACTGTGCTATCTCATGAATCTCATGAATCTGGAGCTGTTGTAGAGATGAACAATTGTCATTCATTAGTCGATTCTGAAGTAAAACCTTAAGTTCCTAGTTTACAGTCTCAGGCTCGAGATGAGGTTATAAAAATGCCATAGTGGAACAATCAACACCTGTCAGTACAAAGATTGAGGATACAGGCAAAGCCCAGGAATTAGAAAATAATCATACTGCTCAGATTGATGCTAGAGATGTAACTCAGGCTAAAGATGCATTTGATATTGGCGCTGGTGACAAATGTCAAAAGGCGTTTGTGTAGTTGAATCAACTTATTCTAGATAATTCTCAAAATGTAAAATATGTATCCATAACAAATTTAGCGAGTACAACACAAGAAGATCATCCACATTTGAGTCAGCCTGAAATTGAACAATTAAAGTCTTATGGGGAGTAGAAGTGCCTTGAAACAATAACAATGAAAGAAGAGGAAGAAGTCTCTAATTCGAAAGAGCCTGGATTTGAAGCTTTGAAATGAATTAAAGTAACTTCTGATATAAGTATTGGTGATGTAGATCAAAAGGAGCTTGTACAGGCCAATCTAGTTACTGTCGATAATTCTCAGTGTGTATTAAATGTAGCAACAAAACTTGCAGTGAGTAGAGTTTTAAAATGTTAGCCACATTTGAATTAGCCTGAAAAGGAACGAATAGAGTTGATTTTGGATCAAAAGCATCATGATGGAGCAGTGACGAAAGAAGAGGAGAAAGGCTCTTGTGAGTACCTTGAAGAGATGTCAGGTACAACACATGTTGTTGGTGCTCTTGATGACAAGACAGAGGTTGCTTTTGATGTTGATGGCAGGTCAGATATTGCTTGTGGTGTTGATGGCAAGCCAGAGGTTAATGATAATAAGGTGTCCGCTTTTTATGGACAATTACCTTCTACTCAGTTTGAAAATATGCAGTCTGAAAATGTTCTGCAAAATACTGGCATGTTGGCTAGTCTAGAGTCAAACCTAATCTCCCTCAATGAGGGATCACAGATTGCAATGCTGAGCCCATGGAGCATGGAAATGTTGAGGAGTCTGCCAATATTTTGAAGAAGATGTAAATAAACCCCCACTGTTGCTGCCCCACTGTTGCTGCAACAAGGGTAGCGCTGAGCGATAGATAAACCCTTTTTAGATGATTTGAGTAGTAGGGTTGATCTTTCTGAGGTTTTTTTTTTGAGAGCATGGTGATCCCATGAAGCATAATCAAAACCCTGGTTGGTGTTGCGGTATCCTCTGCCACAATTATATATATATAATATATATATATATATATATATATTATATATATATATATATATATATATATATATATACAAACAAATTTAATTATATTAGATACCAAAATAAATTGAATTATTAAATAACATTTACCATATATATATATATATATATATATATATATATATATATATATATATATATATATATATTCTCTTGTACTACAGGCTTCAAGGTTCAGTTTTGAACCAATGCTCTGATACCATGTGTAAGGTCCCTCTCTTAGGGTCCCCTACTAGATCTATATTCTCAAATTTTAAATGCAATAAGAGGGAGTAATTTATTTTCTTACAAGACATTTAATGATGATAAATTACCATTTAAAATATAATTCCTACTATTTAAATAGTGAACATTTCATTTCCATCACTTACACGAGTAGTCTATGCATAGAGGAATACTTGTACTGATGGCTCGGTGGAGATGCCCTTGAGCTGTTTCTCTTTCTAGAATGCTTCTCTTTCACCACTGACTAGATTTACCTCCCATCCATCTATTCTGAGCCCAAGTCCAACCAGATGTAGTGTGTTTGTCCAAGACCAAGATAGACAATACTCCCTTCTTCTCTCTCCAACAATTCCTCAAAACCACAACCAACCACAATCAAAAGTGTTACACTGAAATTTGTCACCATGACTATCTGCAGTTAATATGGCTCCATCAATAGTCATATTATCCTCCTTGTCAAGCCTAATACCTCTGCTCTTCATGTCAAACTTCAAAAAGAGAGAAAGCCACTAAAAAACATGTTTATCTCTAGGTACGCAGGTTCTCTCTACCTTGCCTGCGTGTACGCATCCGAAACTCATTATACCTGCGTACTTGTACGCTCTGTAAGCCAAAGGATGGGTGCGTACCCCTGTAAAGGTCAAAAGGTGCGAGTTTCATCTTAAAAAAGTTACTTGTGGTCACTTCTAGAGCTTTCTAGAAGAGTGTTTGACGTGTATTGAGCGCCTCCAGATGGTTCATGCATCCCTATGTTAGAGGAACTTATCCCATCAAGAGAGGAGCTACCCCATCCAAAAGAGGGAGTATCCCATTGATGTTGGAACTGAATAACTTCCTCTAGAACAATATAAATATAGGCCTTGGGCCAGAGGAGGGGAGGTTGAAAGCTGAACATTCCAAAGGGTAGATGCTGCTGGAATTAGGACTTCCATTGTAAACTTGTGAGGAGAGATTACCATCCTTTCTTGTTGCCATATTGGAAGTGGGTGAGCTTGTCAAAGTAGAGGAAATCTCTTGTTGGACCCTGGGAGGAGCTTGCACAACACCAAGGCTCAGGTTGTAATGGTTCCTTTTTTGTTTCCTTAATACAAATAAGTCCATTCTTCTCAATGATTTGTTGTTAATGAATTATTTCATGTACTCCTTGGTCTATATGATGAATACACTTTGTTTTATGAAATATTCAGGTGTTATGTAATCGTTTGACTATTAGTGTATGCAGGTCTTAAAGTGAAGGAGGAGCTCATCCGGATCAACAAGGCTGGACTGCTACAACAAGCATTGGATTTAACGTAGGATCGAACAACACTTGGTTTCTCATAGAATAATGTATATTTAGAGAAGGATTGCTCTTGTTTGTTTTGTTTTTCAGTAGAGAGTCTTAGACTCCTAGGGAGGTTAGGTTTGTCCGCAAAACTAACTCTTTCCGCATGACAAATTGGCAACTCCGCTGGGGAATCCATTGATGTGATTGATTTTTCGTTTGAGTATTACTTTGATCTGAAAAGAGTCTTGTTTCTTTTGTTTTTTGGTTGCTTGACTGTGTTTTTGGGTGGCTTAGCTTAGAGTCGAATTAGAACTTACTTTTTCTTCATTTTGCAGTAGTACGCATCCTCTGCGTTAGACACAGTGCGTACCTGTACGCACTGTATCTGTGTACACAGAGCGTGCACGCACCTGGTTAAATAGGCTGCCTGCGTACCCTGTTAAAATTGAGAAAATTTCCTTTTTCATCACTTTTTCCTTTTAGATTTTGCTTTTCCTAGTCTTTTCTGCCCAGATCCACTGGTTGACTGTCAAAAATCTTCACCTGCACTTGTTCCATTAGTGTCGAAAGTTTTAGTGAAATTCATTGAGATTTTAGCCTTAGGGTTTTGATTTTTATTG
>APFE030367024.1:0-34945 GCA_000404065.3 Pinus taeda
CTAAAGGAGGAAGAATCAGACTCTGTAGCAGAGGAGGAATCAGAAGATGAAGAGCCACAAACTCCAGCTGTGAGAAGAACAGTTCGAGAAAGAAGGCAGCCAAAAAGGTATAGTCCATCTGCTTTCTGTTCAAATTTTGCTTTGTCTGTTACTGATGATGATCCCAGAACTATGAAGGAAACAGTGGATTCAGAGGATGGAAAACTCTGGAAAGAGGCCATGGTTGATGAAATGGCATCTTTGCACAAAAATGAGGCTTGGGATCTGGTGGAGTTGCCGGCTGGAAGGAAACCCATTGGCAGCAAATGGGTGTTCAAGAAGAACACAAATGCAGAAGGGAAGGTGGAGAATACAAAGCTCGGTTGGTAGCAAAAGGTTATTCCCAAGTGCCAGGAATTGATTTTGGTGATATTTCTTCTCCTGTTGCCAAGGTAACTTCTATTAGATTACTTTTACCTGTTGCTGCTGCTTTTGATTTTGAGGTAGAACAGATGGATGTGAAGACAGCATTCCTTCACGGGATTTGGAAGAGGAAATCTACATGAAGCAACCTGAAGGATTTGCGGTGAAGGGTAAGAAAGAACTAGTATGCAAGTTAAAGAAGTCTCTGTATGGTTAAAACAGTCACCAAGGATGTGGTATCAGAAATTTGATACATTTATACAGGGACTTGGCTTCACCAGAAGCAAAGCAGATCATTGTGTGTATTTTAAATTAATTGGTGACCGTGTTATTTATCTGGTCTTGTATGTGAATGATATGTTGTTGGTTGGAAATGACAAAGAAATTATCCAGGATTTGAAGACCCAATTGTCCTCCAAATTCGACATGAAAGATCTCGGTGCTGCAAACTATATTTTGGCATGGAAATTAAAAGAGATCGGGCAAAGAGGAAGCTTTGGTTAAACCAGAGGAAGTATGTCGAGACAATATTGCAGAGGTTTAATATGCAGGATAGTAAACCAGTGAAGGTTCCTATTCCTGTAGGTGTGAGGTTATCTGCTTGAACAGTGTCCAAGACACAAGAAGAGGAAGAGACATGCCCCGTGTTTCCATATGCAAGTGCAGTCGGTAGCCTTGATGTTATGCCATGGTCTTGTACTAGACCCAAGACATTGGCACACATGCAGTGGGAGTATTGAGACAGGTTTTATTGTCAAAACCAGGGAAGGGAGCACTGGACAGCAGTGAGCGGGTTTTTCAGGTATTGCGTGGCACTAGTGATTATGGTTTGTGCTTACCAAGGAGACCAGGATTGGGACAGAGTGTTGGATATCCGTTGGCTTGTTGATGCCAAGACTGGGCTGGAGTCTGGATCAGAGAAGATCTACAAGTGGGTAAGTGTTTAACCTATTTGGAGGTGCAGTCAGTTGGATGAGTAAGAAACAATCTGTAGTGGCACTATCAACTACAGAGGCAGATACATGGCAGCCACTCATGCAAGCAAGGAAGCAGTTTGGTTGCAGAGATTGTGTTCAAGTATGGGGTTAGTACAGGGAGCTATAAGGATAGACTGTGACAGCCAAAGTGCAATTTCTTGGCAAAGAACCCTGCTTATCATTCAAAGACAAAGCACATTGATGTTCAGTATCACTTTGTGAGGGATATGATAGAAGACAAAAAGGTGTTGCTGGTAAAGGTGGACACTTTGAAGAATACTGCAGATGCATTGACAAAATCTGTGAGCTCTGAGAAGTTCTCTTGGTGTAGAGAAACAATGGGCGTTTCAGGGCGGGAAAAATGACTAAGCTCTCCTGTGGAAAGAAAACAACAAGTGGGAGATTGTTGGGTTGTGTTATATTCTTTCCATGACTAACCTACCTATGGTTTTCGGTCCATGGTTTTGGACGCGATGGTTTTCGGTCCATGGTATTGGATGCTTCGGCATGTATAAATATTTATTGTATCATTGAAAGGAATATAATGAAAAATCAAGCTGGTAGTCTCGGTTTTGGGATCCAGCGGGAAATCTCTGCGTATATGTGTTTTATGTGTTATGCTCTCGCATTTTTATTTTTCCTGTGATTTAGAATTCGTATGCAGGTAATTTCTGTATGGGGTTAAAACCTACAATCGGATCATTGGAAGTTTAGCATATCGGATATCAGAATATTGGAGGTCAAACAACATCTGCCACACTGCAACATTGCAGTTTGGTATATCGGTGATCGAAGCATTGACAATTTGGTGCGTTGGAACCCAGGGGATCGACACATTATAATGTCAAAGATCTGCACATGGTGTATAGGCATATCGACAATCGCACATCAGAGCTTCTTAGTGGTGACCATTTAAATGTTGTGATATCAATAATCATCGATAGTGTTAAAAGCACCAAAGAATGCCAAAGAGAAATAACAAAGGAATTCGTTGTAAAACCAGGGTAGGTGGACCCTTTCCTCTCTCCTCTAGCAGGACATGCGCCACCATCGGAACTCGAGCATGTCGGAGCATTGGCACATCATGTATTAGCAATCAGAACTTCTTTGTGTGATCCTTTAAAAATAGTTTTGATATGTGAAAACGTCGATTGCATTAAAAACCACAAGGAAGGCCAAAAGAAATTTGTCGCAAAACCAAATATTGGCGAGGCCTTTTCTCTCTACTCGAGGAGGACACATGGTGGCATATGATTGGTCCTGATTAGGATACATGGAAACATTTGGTTGGCTCTGATAAGAACATGTGGAAACTAATGTCAGCATGACATGGAAGTATGACAGGACACATGGCAGCCATTTTTGACCATTTTGGGTGGCTTAATGGGCCATATCTAGGTGACACATGTCACCACTTAGAGAGTGCCACATGGTAGTGATGGCGTGACATCAATGATCGGTGATCAAAGGGTTGTCACTATTGACACTTAGTCACAATTGAAAAATGACGATAAGGGGGCTTGGATATGTAATAGCACATAGTCGTGAAACTAATAGGAACAAGGGCATAGAGCTTTAACAAAGCAAAAAGGCCCCCGATAAAGAACTAAAAGATGTAGCACCTTAAGGCTTATCCCCTAGTCACAACCCTTGGTCATATGGAGGGAAAAGGGGAAAAGGAGCTTAAAAAAGGGGCCAAGGAGAACCAGAGTTTGTTTTTTTCATATGGCTTTTAAAAGTAAAAGCTTCAATATGGAAAAGACTCTAATAATGCATCGTAGTGTAATTCCTCTAATAAAGATCAACATGGAGTATTGAAGGTCGTATGGATCGGCAGGTGTGTGAGAAAAGGTCGAACAAAGGATTTGGGCACTGGAGTAAATGGCTAATGTCATGGATCAGTCAAAGATCTCTGAGACAAGGCAACAAGGGTGTTGATCCATAAAGAAGCCATGCTGAAGTATTGTCAAGCTTTGTGAGCCATGAATAGGAATGGAGAGTCTCAATGATGGGAGAGTTGCAAACAGAGAGGGTTGTGTCTAGTTTAAGTAAGAAGGTGGAATGAGAATTCATTCGCAATATGGGAAAATAGTCAGGTTCCCATTTCTCATAGTGAATGCAGTGGCAGAGAATAAGACCGATGCAAGAGAAAAATGGAAAGCCATTCCATGGTACTTGCACAGTGTTGAATGAGGACAGTGTGGCAACATCAATGAGGGAGACAACAGAGGAACAAAACCCAAGATCTCGATTGAGAAAAAGGGTGGGAATCAATATAGCTTCTAGAGAGCCTAAGAGGAAAACCTCTGATATTGTGCACTACTATGTGTTATGATGATAGAGATCTTGTTCTGCAAAAAAAGGCTAAGATTTCCTATGCAGAGGAAAAAGGCCCTGAGTACAACACTGTGTGAGAAAGGGTAAAGTTTCCTAAGTGCTCTGTGAAAAAGGTGGTAGTTTCCTACGTTGTGGGAGCAAGGTCGAGAGTGTCTGTGCACTATTGTTAGAAAGGTCAAGATCTGAGCCTGTGTTGTTTGTGTAAGGAGGAAGGTCGAGAGTAGTGTGTGTGATATGGAGAGCAGAGAGGCAGAGAGTTGAATGTATGTCAATGAAAAGAAAAGAACATAGCATTGCATGGATGATGATGAGTGACTATTGTTGACGTAGATTAGAGTGTTGCAGAGTGTGTAGAGTCAGTAGAGTGAGATAGGAGAAAAGTTGAGATCAGGCAAAATGGTTGCCATTTACAATGGACATTCAGTTCGTATTAGAATATTGGTCGCTGTCTGCATACAGTGTTAAATATTTTAACTATGGTAAAATTCCACCATGGACAACTAAAATTACCAAGATATTGATTTCATTAGATTCCTCTTTTTGAGAGGACCAAAATAAACCTAAAGATCACCCAATTTGGTTAAGTAGAAGTTGAGTTATGAATTATTTTATTCACACATGTATTATGGAATGGGTCGACCCTAACCACATGAGTAATTGCTTGGGTCAGTCTTAACCCCAAGTGATCCCTCAGGAAATCCTATAAATAGAAGAGACCCCAAGATCATTTGGACATATCTTCTCTTCTCTTTTGTCTTGGTTCACATAGGTTTGATAGAAGGATTTCTCTCAAGGGTCCTAAATTATAGACAAAATTTTGCTCGGGATTAGGGTCTTCTGGATCTCAATTGTTGGCACAAAACAGGGCATTCTAGTCCCTGGTCACTGGCACAGAACAAGGAATTCTAGTACCTGGTCACTGGCACACAAGCCTAAGAGAGTGACTATAGACCCTTGGATGCTGGCATAGAGGCTTATGGGGGTGACTCTGGGTTCGGAGGCAGATCGGAAGGTTCTGGTTCCTGGTCGCTCGTACAGAGAAGTCTTGGGAGTGACTAGGACATCAGGGTTGCTCGCACAACTCATCTAGGGAACAACTTTGGGTCTTTTCAGTTCAGTGCTAGAGTTGCCTACATAGAGACCTCCTGGGAGAGACTCGGCAGTCACAGTCGCTCGCATACTGTATTCATGAGAGTGAACCAGAAGTTTCAGTTACTCACAGACAATGTTGATGAGGGTGACCCAATTCAGATCTAAGGTTTTGACATCTTGGCATCATATGGCTTCAGTGATCAGGTAGATCTAGGCTTCTCTCTACTGTTATATAGATCTGTATATCTGCAGATCTTATTTTTTAGTTTCTGATGCAAACATATGTATTGAGCTTCATTGAGAGTGACAACAATGCTCAGCAGTATTCAACAGAGTGATAACAATTCTCAGCAATATTCGACATAGTGACAATAGTATACAATAATTTACATCAATTTGTGATGGAACATTACAGTCATAAGTATGAGGGTTCTCATTCCTAGCATGATTAAATCTGTTTCATAGATATCATTATTGTTTTACTGCATAGATAAAGTGATCGATTATCGTACTCTCTTTTGTCGCATCATTTGATGAAGATTTGTTAGGTCCCTATAATACTAGTGATTCCTCCATTAATATTGTCATTTTATCCCTTATTGTTATTGTTGTGCCCCTATTGTCCCCATATTTTTATTATTATGCCCCATAAAAGCCCACTATTGTTAATTTTGTGCCCTTATATTATTATTGTTAGGTCAGCTTTGGTTATATTATGACCCCTTAGACTCCTACATATAGAAAGGAGGTTTATCATTTGTACCATCCAAGAATTTTTAATTTGTGTAATGTAAAGGAGGTTTCCCCCTCGAAGAGGCTGATTTATAAGGCGTTTATATTTCTTTTCTATCTTTTTGTGATATGGTTTCATAACATTTGGTATAAGAGCTTGGATTCTAGGGTTTTGTTGCTCTAAACAAGTCATCGTGGAATTTTCGCTATAACTTATTTTTTGCGACGATTCAGAAGTGAAAAAACAAACCCCTTTGAGTCGAAATCTATCTAAACCACGAGTCTGAATTCCAGATCTTGTCTCGCTATATTTTTGAAGATATGATCCAAGGAAGTTAGGGTTTTTACAAGATCCTGAATTATATCTCAAACAAGTGACCTGGGGAAAATCATCATAACTTTTGTACGGAGCATCAGATTGAAATTTCGTAAGATGTTGCAGAAAGATGACGAAATGTAGTTTTCTTTATATAATTTTTAGATCCTAAGGTCAAAACAGTGACAATTGGAACTTTGTATAAGCTTTCTCTACTGAACCAGTCTATAATTAGGTCATCGTGGGTGATTTGGGATAACTCTTCACTGGAGAATCCAATGTTGATCATACTTTCAGGGTTAGAAAGAGTACTCAAAGGGTTAACACAAGAAGAAATGTCAAACCTTGGAGATCCAAAATTACAGAGACACAACAGATTAAATATCAAGCTCCTAGAAAGCAAAAAAAGGTGTGTAGTTTTTTTAATTTTTGCATAAGTTTGGTTTGAAAAATTAGTTTGAAGGAATTCAAAGGGCATAATGAAGCACTGTTATCAGTAATTGATGCCCCGAAGAAAGAAAATGGAAACACCTAGTAAGAAACTTGAAAGATCTAGCATGGCTCATGAAGAAGAGGAAGAAATGCAACATGATATATCAAAATTACGAGACCAAGTGCAACAAATTTAACTCGCGCAAAAAGTAACAGAAGCTAAGACGGATGGTTTAAAGAAATACATAGAAGCTAATATGTATGGCATGGAGGCTAATATGGATGGTTTAAAGAAAGGTGTAGAAGCTAATATGGATGGCATGGAAGCTAAGATGGATGGCATGGAAGCTAAGATGGATGGCGTTGAAGCTAAGATGGAAGATTTGAAGACAGATTTGACAAAGTTTCTATAAGAAATGTTTACTAATGGCGAAAGGGTAGTAAAGGAAACTCATGATAAGAAAAAAATAAATGTGAATCATGATTTCATGGACTCTAATGTTGGATCTAAGAAACACCATGTTCTAAATATCGATATGAGGAAGTTTGATGGTAAGGATCCCATAACATGGATACTACAAATGGAGCAATTGTTTGATCTCCACAATGTCCAAAACACACAAAATGTACGCATTGCAACTTTATATTTGGAACCAAATCAGTTTGTATGGTATCTATGGCTTTCCTCTTGTAAACAAATTTTCATTTGGGCTACTTTTAAGGATGAAATGATAACACATTATGAGGATACAAAAAGAAACACTTTTTTAAGCCAATTGATAAATCTCAAACAAAAGGGTTTAATGATGGAGCACACTGAGGACTTCCAAAAATTGAATATAAGGGTAAAAGATATTCTAGAGGAGCATAGGATTGATGTGTTCATGGGGACTTTAAAGGATAAAAATCAACATGAAGTTCGCCTTTGGAACCTGATTCATTGGAGAAGGCGTTCAGGTTGGCAAGAAAAAAGGAAACAAAAATTATGGCAACAAGGAAGCCTACCACTCACAGTGATAAAGATGGAAGTGTTGTTGCCCCTAGCCATCCACAACCTACACGGTTGACACCACAACAATTGGAAGAAAAAAGAGCAAAAGGGCTTTGTTATAGTTGTGATAGCAAATACCCTAAAGGTCATAAGTGTGCTAAGAAGAAATTATTTTACATAGATTGCGAAGAGGAGGAAAAAAAGGAACAAGAAACATCAAAAGAAGAGGATATACACCAGGAACAAACCCTAGATAAAGAAGAAATGATTCCGACTATATCTTGTAATGCATTGGCTGGAATTACCACTCCTCAAACTATCAAGATAGAACGACATATCAAGAAGAAAAAGGTAATAGTGTTGATTGATTCGGGTAGTACCCATAATTTTATTCATTGTAAGATAGCAAAGGAATTGAATTGCTTCCTATATCCAACACCAGAGTTTCAAGTGATGTTTGCAAGTGGAGGAACCATAAATTGCTTAGGAAAGTGCAATAATATCAAGCTATACATGGGAGAATATGTATTGAATAGCCCAATTCTTTCCATTCCAATGGGTGGTGTTGATGTTGTACTAGGAATCCAATGGCGATAATACTTGGGTATAATAACTTTTTCATGAAATTTTATTCATAAGGAAAGTACGTTGAATTAAGGGGTGTCGCAAGGAAACCGAGAAAGATAATCAGCTCTAACGTAATGACAAAGATTCTAAAGAAAGAACAACGATGCATAATTGCACAATTATTTCCACTAGAGGTTCCCACATTGAAATCATATATTTCTCCAGATCTCCAAAAAGTCTTGGACAATCATTCCAAGGTATTTGAGACTCCCAAAGGCCTCCCACCTATTCGTGATCATGATCATTCTATTCATTTGATTCCAGGAAGTGTTCCTCCAAATATCAGGCCTTACAAATATACCTATGCCCAAAAGAGTGAAATTGAACATATGGTTGCCAAAATACTTGAGTCTGGTATAATTCAACCTAGTCAAATTTCTTTCTCTACTCTAGTATTGATTCACAAGAAGGATGGATCATGGCGCATAGGGAGCTCAACAAGCTCACTATTAAATATAAATTTCCAATTCCTATCTTGAGGAATTATTGGATGAATTGCATGGATCAATTTACTTCACCAAGTTGGATCTTCGTTCAGGATATCATCAAATCAGAATGAAGATTGAAGACATTCCAAAAACAACATTTAGAATTCATGAGGGTCATTATGAATTTTTGGTCATGCATTTTGGCCTTACCAATGCACCTTCTACATTTCAAGGTTTGATGAATTCCATTTTCAAACCCTTACTTACAAAATTTGTGTTAGTATTTTTTGGTGATATACTAATCTACAGCAAATCTTGGAAGGATCATGTTCAACATGTTGATAGGGTGCTCAAAATATTGGAGGAGAAACAATTATATGCAAAAAGTTGCAAATGTTTCTTTGGAGTACAAGAGGTGGAATATCTGGATCATATTGTAGCTCATGAAGGTGTTAAGGTAGACCCTAGCAAAATTAAAACCATTAAGGAATGGAAAATCCCCACATCCATAAAGAATCTACGAGGATTTCTCGGGTTGACAGAGTATTATCACAAGTTTGTTAAGAATTATGGGAGAATAGTAGCACCTCTAACAAAATTATTGAAGAAATATGCATTTTCATGGACTCCAGAAGCAATGAAGGCCTTTGAACATCTTAAAAAGGCGATGTGCCAAGCACCGGTCTTAGCTACACCAGACTTCACAAAAACCTTTATTGTGAAATGTGATGCCTCAGGAAACGGAATTGGTGTTGTTTTAATGCAAGAAACAATATCCATTGCTTTCGAAATTCGTCCAATCAAAGGAAAGTATTTACATAAAGCTATTTATGAGAAGGAAATGTTGGCAATACTACATGCACTTAAGAAATGGTGACCCTACCTAATGGGAAGACACTTCAAGGTAAAAAAAGATCATGATAGTCTTAATTACTTTTCAGAACAAAGATTATCTTCAGAAGAGTAGCAAAAATGGGTCACAAAGATGTTGGGTTATGGCTCTAAAATCATCTACAAAAAAGGGAAGCAAAATGTTGTGGTAGATGCACTCTCAAGAAAGGATGAGAATGACGAAGAAGTGTGGGCACTCATTCAAAAGATACAACAAGATCCCAGTGCATCTGATACATTTAGATGGAAAAATGATTCATTATGGTACAAAGATTGGTTATACCTATGTAAGAATTCCCAAATCAAACAAAATATTCTTAGGGAATTGCACACCTCTCCCTTAGGAGGGCACTCGAGATTTCTAAAAACTTACCACATGGTTAAGAAGGAATTTTTTTTGGATGGCCTTAAATTAGATATTCAAAAGTTTGTGGTAGAATTTTTGGTTTTCCAACAAAATAAAGTTGAAACAATTAAGACCCCAGGTCTATTACAACCTTTATCCATTCCAAGCCAACATTGGGAGGAGGTTTCACTGGATTTTATCACAGGTTTACCCAAGTCCGAAGGAAAGAGTGTTATCATGCTGGTAGTTGACAGACTTACCAAGTATGCACATTTGTGCATTATCTCATCCATTTAAAGTGAGAAAATTTTCTCTGCATTTATGGAAACAATTCAAAAGCTACATGGAAACCCAAAGATTATTGTAAGCAATAGAGATCCCATTTTCACTAGAAATTTTTGTACAAAATTATTTTCTTGTCTTGGTACTCAGTTAGCTCATAGCTCATCTTATCATCCTCAATTTGATGGGAAAACTGAGATAGTAAACAAATGTTTGGAAGGATATCTTCATTGCTTCGTATCTGATAAACATACAAAATGGGTCGAATGGTTGTATCTGGCTGAATGGTGGTATAACACTTCCTTCCATACTGCAAAAAAAATGACCCATTTATGTCACTTTATGGATATCATCCACCATACATCACATCATATTGAAGAGAAAATTCTAAGGTTAAAGAAGTGGAAGATCACATCGAGCATCAACTAAAAGTTCTCCAACTCTTAAATGATAACCTCACCTTGGCGCAGAATAGAATGAAACAGCAGGTAGATCAACATGGAAATGAAAGAAGTTTTGATGTAGGTGATTGGGTATTCCTACAACTACAACCATATAAACAAATGTCCCTCAAGCAAGCTAAGAAGGATAATAAATTATCACCAAAGTATTATGGTATGTACAAGGTGTTGCAAAAGATAGGTACTATGGCATACAAATTGGTGCTTCCTGCAGCTTCATGAGTGCACCCAGTTTTCCATGTGTCATGCTTAAAGAAGGTTATATGTGACAAGCTCCCAGTTCAAAAAATATTGCCACAACTTGATGAGAAAGGAAAAATCATATTGGAACCTGAAGCAGTCAAAGAAACAAGAACTTGACAACTATGAAATCGATCAATTTCAGAGTATCTCATCAAGTGGAAGAACTTACCTGTTGAAGATTCCACATGGGAGGATGAGAATTTTATACAGAAGCATCCAGAACTACTCAAGCGCTGAGGAGATCACTTTTTTGAAGGAGAGGGGCATGTTAGGTCCCTATAATACTAGTGATTCCCCATTACTATTGTCATTGTATCCCTTATTGTTATTGTTGTGCCTCTATTGTCCCCATATTGTTATTATTATGCTCCATAGAAGCCCACTATTGTTATTTTTGTGCCCTTATATTATTATTGTGACCCCTTATACTCCTATATATAGAAAGGAGTTTTTGTCATTTGTATGATCTAAGAATTTTTCATTTGTGTAATGTAAAGGAGGTTCCCCCTTCGAAGAGGCTGATTTCTAAGGCATTGATCTTTCTTTTCTATATTTTTGTGAGCTAGTTTCATAACATGATCTAAAAGAAGAATATTTGCAAGGGTTTCCCCATAGTGGGTTTTTCCCTAGTCTCAGACCAACCTTGGTGTCTCTATGTGTGTGCATGCTTTCTTCTACTTTTCCTTTTATGTTCTATTGCAGTGATGATGATGGTGATGTTTTTCCTTTCTATGTAATTTCTTATGCTGATATACAATGGTGTAGATCTAAATAATGTAGTTATCATATGGTGTGAACTTAATGTATTAATGATGAAATGAAATTATTATAGCCAAGGACAATGTTTCCTTCAGAAAAATTAACATGGTATCAGAGTTTGGCTGAAGGAAATCCATGGAGATCACCCTGATGATGACACCATTGATGGAAGCAAGAACAGGATGGTGGAGACCAAAAATAAATCTAGGGTTTGAATAAAACCCTAGGCATCTTGATGATTAGGGTTTGATGGATTCTATGAAGTTGGGGTTGGAGAGAAAACCTTGGTTTATGGAAACCATACGAGATATAGAACCTAGCTAGTCAATGTAAAGATGCTCAAGCCCTATACGGGATAATCCCTAGCATATCAGGTTGGATACTTGAAGACAACATTGGTATATGGCCCATGGACATTGATGGCTCTTGAAGATTGGTTCGAGAGGGAGAGGATCACTTCTCACTGAAGATAGGTATTTCTTGACTTATGATGCTTCTTACTTGATAGTCTTATGGATCTTATGATTATGCTTATTGCTTGTACTTTGTGCATATGTATTTGAGTATATGGATGTTTCTAACCTCCTTGATGAGATGTGATGATTAGATCCTTCTTGAGGATCATTTTGAGATGCAGATCTAGAAAGATATAAAGAGGTGCTTGATGAAAAGGTGACAAAGTGCTTCAAGTGGCCTATGTCTAAGGAGTAGGTGCTCAGGTATTTGAGATATGATGTTGCATTTATATGTTGCTTTGAGTCTAAAATTTGATTAAATATTGATGTCCTTATGTTGATAGCCATATGTTTATGATCTAACAAATCTGTTGTTGCATGACTCAAATTGAGACAGGTTGCTTACATGAATGAATATGAATGATGTAGATCCCCAGTCAGGGGGAGAATCGCTTCTCAATATTCTTACCCTTATTACTATTTGTATTCCATGCTACTGAAGTATGATTTATGTGCATCTGACAATATTGATCTGTAGTAGATTCTTAGATCTGAAGCCCATTAAGAAATTAAGGCTTTTTCTCCCATCACAGTCATAGATCTAGGAGATTTCATCCCTAGTCGCTCCCATGCTAACCTGAATAGAGCGAACAAAGGTTTGACTATTGTTGGCCATAATATGAATCTTTTTGAAGTTGTCTAAACTCTGAATCATGATGTCCCTGACATATTCTATCATTATTAATTCATTTATAAAGTTCTTGAGTTAAATTGTTGATCATATAATGAAGTATTGTGCATGAAATCAGATGGTCACCTGGAAGATGTCAGGACCATAGATGTATTGCATATAACAACAAGATATGCTAATAGGAAAATGTTAAATGTTTTCCATAACATGAACATGCAAACTGAACTTGTGTTTGTAAGTGACCAAGACATACATATAGATATGTCACTATGTTTGTGCTACAAGAGGTTGGCATGATTTGGCATTACTGGTATATATGAAGAGTATTTTGTCATGATGCTTGACAATAACCTGGAACTGATGATTTAGAAATGCTTTCATTATAGATCTCTCTACAATAGTAAATTTGAACTTGACCTGAGGTCTAGTGATTTGATTTGACAATTGTTGATTTTCCCTGATATCGATATTATGTGGGCATGATGATTTATGTGGGTATTTTAATATTGGCCTTCTTGTTCTTAGCACGATGGTTGAAATAATGATACTTATGATTCAACATGAAAGTGGAACTTTCATGACTAATCCTTGTTGTATGCATGTGCACCCACTGACATAAATGATTGGTTTTATGATTATGAGAATAACTTAATCAAGTTTGGATTGATAATGCATGGTTGATGACAACTTGTTGAGTCATGATTTAATATGATCTCCACCTATCTCCTCATTGAAAGAATTGATAATGTTATAATGAGGACTTTGATAATGGTTGTGATATAGCTTCTAAACTATGATGATTTGACTTTGTTGTTGATGGTACAACATTGATTTATGTAAGGATTATTACGTTGACTTAGCAAGGCATTATTCTTAGAGCATTTCTATATAGATATGTCAAGATTTGGCAGTTATCTAATGAAGTCATGATGATGAGTTCCAAGGTATGGATTTGATATTGATTATGGTTTTGGTTTTATATCCTGATGATCTACTTGTGACAGGTGATGAGCCTCTGATGATCTAAATCAAAGGAATATGACTTATGAAGCCCAAAATGATGTATCATGGCATGATGATTCAATTTTTGGAATTTGGGAGAGAAGTTCCACATTGCAAAAATATTGGAAATGTTTTTGAATAATGAAAATGAAAATCCTTGGATACTCTGATTTGAAGTTCAAGATGTTATTGAACTTGATATGGCATCTGACGGTTGAAGCATTGATGTTCCATTTTGAACATCCATCTGTATATGTATGGTGTGCATAGAACCTTAAAAATTAATGAGTGAGTTGCTTCACTCACATAGAGTTTCCACAGAGCATGCTTTGAAATATCTGCATGAGGTATTCTATTTTGTTAATGAGATATTTCTCCTATGATATGTATCTGCATAGATGTATTACTGATATTTGAGATTATTGTTGATAAGCATACTTGGATGTTGTTTTAGTATGCAATCTGCCTTGATATCTTGGATGAGAGGTCCATAGCATGACCAAGGTTGGTCATGATATTGCTAACATAGCTATCTATGAGGTAGGATACAGAAGCTCCTTAGAGAGTTTTTTTAGCATTATTTGAATATTACATGGATATATTATGATGACTGATTGGAAATATGTCCCATATTTATAATTGGGACCAAAGATAATCTCATATATTGAGACAATGCAATTGTTTGAAACAAGCTTAGGCTTGTGATTGGCACCTCCTTGAGATGGAGGATGATTATGGTATCCTTTTGTGATTTATGTGATTATATATGATCTGACATGATATTTGATTCAATGTTTAGTATGAATAGGAAATAGTTGCTTTTGAGACAAGAAGATGGAAGATATTCTTTCAAAGTCATCTTGGTTTTAAGAGAGCATCCCCTCCGATGAAGGGAAGCGTTGGTCGAGAACACTAAGCTAACTCTTCCTACACTGTTTGAGTTCATAGAGTGAGGAATCAAGACAGAGGGTTCTTGGGGTTGAGCGAACTCTAGACAATAGGGAATTAACCTATCTATGTATGGATTTACCCCTATCTATTACCCATAGGGTTGGAGTTATAACTCACCCTATCTTGGTCTTAGCAAAGTATACCCCAGTTGGTATCATACCCATAAGTTGGTTATTGGGAATACTACTCTCATCTGGCCAACAAGTTGAGGGTATGCTTGGGGGTGTACAACCCAAGGCGATTATGATGCAGGTGTTCTACCACATGACTATTATGTGTCATGGATGGGAAGATCAATAGGAAATAGGATGGGTTGAGATGACCCAATATGATTCCGAGCTGAGTATAGCTCCTCGATGAAATTCTAGGGTCAAATGTTTACTCCCTTGTTTGATTAGGTATCCTATTGCTTAGTATGGGTGGAAGTTATTTCTCACGGATGTGATACGGGGTTGAGATGTTCTCCCTGATGATATGCTCTCTGATGAAAAAATTCTAGATAGTAGCCTACCGACAGGGATTCCATATAGCATCCAAATGGATAAAAGGTGGTAGCTTGAGCCCCCCTCCGAAAATAAATTCTTCTTCTTCTAGATACAAGAATTTTCAACATACAAACAAGAACAATCAAGAGATAAGAAGGAATACAAAAAGGATAGATCAAGATGTACAATGATGATTTTTTATGATGAGACACATGAGATGGACATGACATGAAAACTACATGACAGATATGATCCGTGATGATTCATGATGACACTCAAAGATTCCAGAATGGCATATTGTTCGATGGAAAAATATTAGCAGGTGGAATTCTCCTTGATTGAGAGGGAGTGTTAATTTTTGCAACTATAGTAAAATTCCACCTTGTACAGCTCAAATTACCAATATAATTGCATTGGATTCCTCTTTTTGAGAGGACCAAAATTGACCTAAAAGATCACCCAATTTCATTAAGCAGAAGTTGAGTTATGAATTATTTTTTCAGACATGTATTATGGAATGGGTCTTCCCTAATGACATGTGTAACTACTTGGGTCAATCTTAACCCCAAGTGACCCCTTAGGAAATCCTATAAATAGAATATACCTCAAGGTCACTTTCACATATCTTCTCTTCTCTTTTGTCTTGGTTCACATAGGTTCAACGGAAGGAATTCGCTCAAGGGTCCGAAATTACAGGCAAAAGGTTTGCTCTGGGTTAGCGTCTTCTGAATCTCGGGTGATAGCATAGAATAGGGAATTATGGTCCCTGGTCACTATCACACAAGCCTCTGAGAGTGACTATAGACCCTTGGATGTTGGAACAAAGGCTTACGGGAGAGACTTTGGGTTCAAAGGTAGATTGGAAGGTTCCAGTCCCTGGTCGCTTGCACAGAGTAGTCCTGGGAGTGACCATGACATTAGGATCACTCACACAGCTCAGCTAGGGAGAGACTTTGGGTCTTTGTAGTTTAGTTCTAGAGTCACATGCATAGAGACCTCCTAGGAGTGAATCTACAGTCAGTTGGTCACATACTGTATTCATGAGAGCAACCTAGAAGTTACAGTTTCTCATAAAACAGTGTTCATGAGGGCAACCCAGTTCAAATATAGGGTTTTGACATCTTGGAATCAGCTAGATTTAGTGATCAAATAGATATAGGTTTCTCTCTACTGTTATATAGATCCATAGATCTATAGATCTGATTTGTTAGTTTCCGCTGCAAACATATGTATTGAGCTTCATTAACAGTGACAACAATGCTTAGCAGTATTCAACACAGTGATAGCAGTTCTCAGTAGTATTTTGCATAGTGACAGTAGTATACAACAGTTGACATCAGTTTGTGACAGCTCATTACAATCATAAGTATGAGGGTTCTGATTCCTAGCATGATTAGATATGTTTCATAGATATCATTATTGTTTCACTGCATAGATAAAGTGATGGATCATTGTACTCTCTTTTGCTGCATCATTTGATGACGATATAAGAAGAAGAATATTTGCAATGGTTGTCGCCATAGTGGGTTTTTCCCTGGTCTCAAACCAATCCTGGGGTCTCTATCTGTGTGCATTCTTTCTTCTAGTTCCTTTTATGTTCCATTGCATTGATGATTATGGTGATGTTGTTTCTTTCTATGTAATTGCCTATGCTAATATATAATGGTGTAGATATGAATAATGTAATGATGATATGTGGTGAACTTAATGTATTAATGATTAAATGCAACTATCATAGAAAATAACAATGTTTCCTTAATAAAAATTAACATACATGAAGTTGGTGCTTCCATTCTCTAGTGGGTGATTGAGGAGGCTTGGGGGTTGGTGCCTCCTACAATTTGGTGCTTGAAAAATTCCAAAGAGCTGCAAGTTGGTTCTTGCAACAAATCTATGAGGTCAGTGCCTCATATGGTGCTTCTAGGAAGATAGACAGGTGTCTACAACAAGAGAGATTTGGTACTTCCTGCTAATCAGTGCTAGAAACCAATCAAAGGGAGTTGGTGCTTCCTGTGAGTGGGTGCTCACAAAATAAACCAATGTAATAGAGTGATTTCTCTTATTTTTACATCAATAACAACAAAAATATTTTTGGTTTTTTCCCAAAAGGGTTTCCAAGTGAAAAACCTTATGTCTAACGTGTATGATGCTTATGGGTTGTATGCTTGTATGTTGAGTTAATGATTGTTGCCATGTTATATTGTTGTTGATTATATGGATAGGTGCCAAGCTTAATAAGAAAAGTAAATAGATTTAAAAATTTAAAATTAGCCTAAATATTGATTCACCCCCCTCTCAATGTTTTCATTGTTTCCAAAAATTGGTATCATAGCCCAATTCCTTCAGGAATAGCTTAATCGCTAGAAGGTAGATCAAGGGGAAACAATGGCTAATGAAGTTTTACTAGCAGCAGAAGGAGTTCGATTCTTATATAGATCATGCCATGAGCTCTGGTATGAAATCTGGAATGTTATAATGGAATCATATTTAATGTCCTTGGTTGGCGATATATGGCTCTCCATATTGAATGGGGAAAAGAGCAAGCAAGATGAAGAAGCCTAGAAGATTATCATGAAATGGCTATATAAGTTGAATGCTAATAAAGGGAGGCATTATGATTCAGCAAAGGAAGTGTTGGATAGACTGCAATGTTTGTATGGTGGAGATAGCCATGTGTCTCAAGAAGAGGCTGAGGAGCCCTACTACTCTAGCAATGAACTAGAAAGTGGAGAAGTTGTTGCTCATCACACTTTTGTTGATGAGGAAGAAGTCTCAAAAGGGAGGCCATGTTAGTCATAAGGTAAGCTATTGCCTTGTAATGAATGTAAAGAAATAGTTCATTCATTATCTATATGTTCATGCGAATCACTTGAAGATAGAGATAGACATGTGTCTAGTAGTTGTAACGAAGATAGACCCATTCTAATAGAAATAGAAAATAAGGGATCCTATGAAGGAGAAGAGATTATATCCCTTGGAGATAATAGGAGTATCATTGAAAGTGATGAAGAAGGGATAACCCTTAGACCTGTTGAAGACTCCATGGACACACATATGAGATTAGATCTCTTTGGTAACTCAGCTAGCACTTCTAATAGTGAAGAAAATATCTAGATGAAAGGATCTTTTTTAGAAAGAAGTTGATCTCTACCCTAAAGGAGATCAAGGATATATCAAAGGAAAATCTCAAGCAAAAGGACAAATTGAAAATCTATGAGCTTGAGAATGAGAAGTTGAAAAAAACGCTAATTGATCTAAGTTCTCAACAAAAAGAGGCTAGAAAACTAACTAGGATGTTAACTAATCAGTTGAGTGAAAAGGAAGCTTATTTTGGAAGACTAAAAAATGAGGTAGTATCATTGAGACATGACTTAGAAAAGTAAAAAATAGAGTTATCCTAATATCAGAAGCTTGAGGGGAGCACAAAGGCCTTGGATGAGATTCTTGTTAAGAAAGGATCCCTGCTCATCAAGGTTGGTTTGGGTTTCAAGGAAAAACCAAGCTCCAAGATTGTGAATGTTGAAGGGTCAACTTCCCATGTAATGGGATTTCAAGATTCCAACAACAACAAAGAAGGAATGGTTGTTGGACAGTAGTAGCAGCATGGAAAGTAGCAGCAACGAGAGAAGAAAAGGCAGCATGAGAAGGCTAAGAAGCAGCAACAAGAAGTCCAGTAGAAGATGGAAAGGCAACTGTAAGGAAGAGTGCACGATAGCAATGCAAGTTGTCATAGAAGGCACATGAAGAGCTAGCAGAGGTCCTTTCCAACTCAAGGACAAATCCTACAAATAAGAGGTAACCTTTGTCATCAAAATCCTTTTTATGGGTATTTTTTTTCTTGCAATAATTTTGGGCATAGAGCCATGGACTGTAGATGGCATGTAATGAAACAAAATCTGTTGGGTAGAAGAAAACCAATAATGCAAAAAGAGGGTAGAAGAAGGCATGCTAGCCACGATAAAAGTTTGAACAAAAAAATTGTCAAGAAGAGTAACTCCTCTACCCCATTCTTAGGCCAAATAAAATGTTACAATTTTGGCAAATTTGGCACAACAAAGCTAGCTGCAAAAATGAGAAGAAATGAAATTATTCTCAGCATATGCATGCGAATGCAGCAGCTTGGGATTTGAAGACAAGGAGAAATAATGGAGTTGAGAAATATAAACTTGTCTTCAGTGCTCTATGTCAAAAGAGCAAGATGAAAAGAAGAGGAAGAAATAAGGAGAATGGTCCTCTTACCCATGTGACGGACCTCTCTGTAATGCAGAAAGGCATCAAAAGGGTTTGGGTGAAGAAAGAGGAGGTTCCTCTACCCATGTGTAGCTGAGAGGAAGCCCAAATAGGGGCAAAGAAGAAGCTGGAGAGAAATTCTTCTATCATGACTTGACCATTGAAGGTCTGGAGAAAGAAGGAGGATGGTCTGCTCAGGGGGAGTAGATCCTTTATTTCTCTTCAATTAAGGAAGAGAATAGCCTCAAGGGAGGCCGAATAAGTTAGATGCAGGAAGCCCAAAATTAATAAACAGAAAGGTGCATCTGACTGATGAAGGTATGGTTGTGTTTTCTTGTTGATTACAAGAATAAATTAGTTTATTTTGAATGTATCATCATTTGAGGAGGGGTGAAGCCAGCATGAAAAGTACACAACAATATCTTATGTTGTGGGAAGAAGATGGGCTGCAACGGAAGTTCGGAATGACAGGAAACTCATAATCAAGTGAGGTCCACAGGATCAGTCCCCACGTAGAGGAAAGAAAGTCGTTGTAGGAGATCAAAGAGCATTGGCTTAGGGGGAGCTGCTTTGATAAGCAGTAGCAGGCAATAATGGGCAACCTCAGAAAGGAAGATTACTGAGCAAATGAAAGGTTTGCATATTTGGTGAAATACTCTTAATTAATTTAGGTTGTAATTTTGATATTGTATAACAGTCTCATGTTCATGAAACACAATTGGTGTAAGCTTTTCATGTCCCTTAACCCTTAATTGGTATACCTATGTCAATTGGTTGTTTTAAGGTCATGTTTAGTAACCTGCATGAAAATGGACATTTTGTTTTAGAAAGAAATAATAGAGTTTGCCTGGTACATTGTTCCATTTGTATCATTTATTTTTGTGAAATTGGTATGAGTTGTGAAGCAGTCCCTATTGTATCAGAATGATCTCAATGGAAGAAGTGGAGATGTTCAATAAAGTAAGCATAGTCACAGAATTAGTAGCAGCAGTGAATAAGTGTGAATTGAAATGCATCATAATATATTGGTATTTGCAGTAGCAGCAATACCATGAGAAGTTTAATGGGTATCAATATTTTCTTATATAAAAGATGCATTGGTGGAGAGAGTGCTTAACAAGCAACTATAAGATGTCCAAAACTGGAAGGACAAATCCAAGGAAGTATATGTTTAGGGGGATCATATCACATATGCCTAGTTTATGGAGTAGCAGCAATGAAAGCCCTGGTAGAGATTTCTGTGAAACAGAATTCACATCTCAACAACTAGACTCTGATCTACATAGTCGGTGATTTCACGGGGAGAGAAAGGTAGTGTGTAGCCCCTTTCCATTGATGTCAAAGAGGGAGAAAAGTTGTGGAGTAGATGTGATGGCCTGTGCAGAAGAAACCAGACCATTGGCGTCACATGCAATGAGATGTGTGGAAGCAGCTTGAGGTTTGGCCATCACTTAAAGAGAAGGATGGAGTGTTTCCATAAATGCCAAAGGGAAAAATTGTTCGACAATTGGCATTGTCTGGATGGACAGTGGCCTAGTGAAGGCATATACAATTGTGTTGGCATTAATGTTAATAGTCATGCTGAGGAGATGATTTGGGAAGTTGGAATTTCCTAACTATTGGCATGAGTTTTGGCATTGAAGTCAACCAGACAAGCTCAGATGCTTATTGTAGAAGATGTTGGTAGTGATGGCCTAGTAGGAATCTCATGGTAGTTGCAAGCTTCACGTAGAGAATCATCACAGTAGGAGGCTTATTGGAGAATTCATAAAATTGATGATTATAGTGATGGACCAGATGGAAGTCCATGGTAGCTATAGGCTTCATGCAGAGAATCACCTTGGTGGTTGTGATTCCATTTGTCGGTGAGTTAAGGAGCAAAAGAATGGTAGATAGTTTGGAGCCATATTTGGGGTAGAAAATGGGATTAAAGACTACATCGGTGTTGGGTTATGTTATATTCTTTCCACATAGTTAACATGCGGTTTGAGGGGTACCCGTAACCCCACTTTATGGGGTCCGGGGCAGCACCCCAGAAAATTTTGGTTTTGGACCCTATGTTAGGTTGGGCAGACCCACCTATGGTTTTGTGCATGATTTTTCGCACATGTTTTTTGGACGCGATGGTTTTCGGTCCATGGTTTTGGATGCGATGGTTTTCGGTCCATGGTATTAGATGCTTCAACATGTATGAATATGTATTGTAACATTGAAAGGAATATAATGAAAAATCAAGCTGGTAGTTCCGGTTTTGGGATCCAGGGGAAAATCTCTGTGCATATGTGTTTTATGTGTTATGCTCTCGCATTGTTTATTTTTTTGTGATTTAGAATTCGTATGCAGGTAATTTCTGTACGAGGTTAAAACCTACAATCGGGCCCTCTCCATTGTAAATTTATCTAGAAGATATTTCCAATGATATGCGGAAGTCCAAAAATGGACTCTTGGTTCAAAAGTTATGGCCTGCTGAAGATCAGGGTCTTGAAGCCTTGGGCAAGGAAGAATATCGCATATCGGAGATCAGTGATCCAATCATATTGCCAATCATAGATCAGAGGCCCAATGATATTGACGAGTGCACATCCGGTTTCTAGGCATATCGATGATAACAATAAGTGATTGTCACATTGGGTGTATCGTTGCATTGACAATCGGAGGCCAGTGATCAAGCCATATCAGCGATCAGGGCATTGACAATTTAGCATATCAGAGATTGGAAGATCAGGGGTTTAGCAACATTTGCCATGTAGAAGTAAGTCTTTCGGATTAATCACATAGCTACGATTTGGTCGACGTTTCGAACCAACTAATGTGGTTCATCCTCAAGACAAGGTGAGAAATCCATCGATCATAAGGAATAAATAGTAAGGATGCAGCCTTGCCCAAAGTTAGCTGTTAAAAAATATCTTTTGGTGAATTAGTTGATCAGTAAAGAAAATAATTAATTTGGATATAGGGTAAGAAGTTAGTTTATTAAAATATTCTATATTTAAATATTCCTTCTGATCGATGGATTTCTCACCTTGTCCTAAGGATGAACCACACTAGTTGGTTCAAAACATCAAGCAAATCCTAGCTATGTGATTAATCCGAAAGACTTACTTCTATATTATGGATCACAAAAGTCTTAGATCTGACATCTGCCATATCGGAGCATCAGCAGTTTGGTATATTGGTGATCAAAGCATGGGTAGTTTGGTGCGTCGGAACCCCGAGGATTGACACATTGTAATGTCGGAGATCGGAGATTGGAGGAGATCGACACATGGTGTATAGGCCTATCAGCAATCGCACATCAAAACTTCTTAGTGCTGACCATTTAAATGTTGTGATACCAATAATCGTCGATAGTGTTAAAAGCGTCAAAGAATGACAAAGAGAAATAACAAAGGAATTCATTGTAAAACCAAGGTAGGCAGACTCTTTTCTCTCTCCTCCAACTGGACACATGGCAGCATCGGAAGTCAGGCATGTTGGATCATTGGCACATCATGTATGGACAATCGGAAATTCTTTGTGTGAACCTTTAAAAAGAGTTGTGATATATGAAAATGCCAATTGCATTAAAAACCACTGGGAAGGCCAAAAGAAATTTAACAAAGAAATTCGTCGCAATACCAAATGTTGGTGAGGCATTTTCTCTCTCCTCGAGGAGGACATGCGGTGGCATACAATTGGTCCCGATAAGGACCCATGGTAGCATTTGGTTGCCTCCGATAAGAACACATAGAAGCTGACGTTAACATGACATAACAGTACAAGGGGACATGTGGCAATCATTTTTTACTGTTTTGGGTGGCCTAATGGGCCATATATGGGTGACACATGTCACAACTCAGGGATTTCCACGTGGTAGTGATGACATCACATGAGCGATCTGAGGATTGTGATTGTTCACAATTGAAAAATGTTGATAAAGGGGCTCTAATATGTGTTAGTGCTTGGTCGTGAAATTAATAAGAACAAGGATGTAGACTTTAACAAAGGAAAAAGGCCCCTGAAAGAGCGTTGAAAGACTTAGCGCCTTAAGGCTAAGCCCCCAGTCACCACCCTCGGTCCTATGGAGAGAAAAGAGAAAAGGAGATTAAAAAAAGGGGGCCAAGAACAATCTAAGTTCGTTGTTTTCATATGGATTTTAAGGCTAAAATCTTTGATATGGAAAAGACTCTAATAATGCACTATAGTGTAATTCCTTCGATAAAGCATAGCACATAGTATTGAAGGGCGTATGGGTCAGAAACTACATGAGTAAATGTGGAATAGAGGAGTTGGGCATTGAAGTAAATGGAAACTATCATGGATCAGTTGAAGATCTCTGAGACAAGGCAACAAGGACTCTGGTCCACAAACAATCCATGGTAAAGTAGTGTCAAGCTCTATGAGCCATGAATAGGCATGGAGAGTCTCAGTGATGGGAGAGTTGCAGATAGAGAGGAATGTGCATGGTTTGAGTAAGCAAGTGGACTAAGAAGTCATTCTCAGTATCAGAAAACAGTCAGGTGCCTATTTCTCATGGTGAATGTAGCGGCAGAGACTAAGATCGATGCGACAGCATAATGGAGAGCCATGCCAAGGTACTTGCGCAATGTTGAATGAGGACAGTGTGGAAACATTTATTAGGGCGACAACAAAATAACAAAACCCATGAACTCGAATTAAAAGAAGGGGGAGAAAGTAGTATAGTTTCAAGAGAGCCTACAGGGAAATCTTTGAGAGTGTGCACTGTTGTGTGTTAGGCTAATAGAGAGTTCGTTCTGCAGAAAAAGGCTGAGATTTCCTATGCAGAGGAAAAAGGCCCCAAGTGCAACGCGATGTGAGAAAGGCTAAAGTTTCCTGAGTGCTGTATGAAAAATATGGTAGTTTCCCATGATGTGGGAGAAAGGGAGAGATTCCATGTGCACTACTATTAGTAAGGCTGAGAATTGAGCCTATGTTGTTTGTGTAAGGAGGAAGGCTAAGAGCAGGGTGTGTGTTGTGGAGAGTAGAAAGGTAGAGAGCTAATTGTATGAAAATGAAGATCAAAGAATAGAGGGTTGCATGGATGATGATGAGTGACAACTATTGTAGCAGATAACAGTTTTGCAGAGTGTGCAGAGTGAGAAGAGTGAGCTAAGAGAAACACTGACATCAGGCAGAATGGCTTCCATTTACAATGGACATTCAGTTCCTATTTGAATGTTGGTTCGTGCCTACATACAAGAATTTTGTGCTTCCATTCTCTAGTGGGTTCTTAAGGAGGCTTGGGGGTTGGTGCCTCCTACAAGTTGGTGCTTGCAAAAATCCAAGGAGCTGCAAGTTGGTTCTTACAACAAATCCATGATGTGAGTGCCTCACATGGTGCTTTTGGTAAGCTGGACAGGTGTCTACAACAAGAGGGAGTTGATTCTTCCTGCTAGTCAGTGCTATAAAAAAATCAAAGGGAGTTGGTGCTTCCAGTGAGTGGAAAAGATTGATGTAATAGAGTAGATGCTCTTATTTCTACATCAATAACAACAAAAATATTTCTGGTTTTTTCTCGAAATAGTTTCCACGTGAAAACCTTGTGTCTAACGTGTATGATGCTTATGGGTTGTATGCTTGTATGTTGAGTAAATTAATGTTGCCATATTATATTGTTATTGATTATATGGATGAGTTCCAAGCTGAATAAGAAAAGTAGATAGGTTTAAAAAGTTAAAATTAACCTAAATATTGATTCACCCCCTCTCAATATTTTCGTTGTTTCCAACAATATACATTAGGTTTATGTACATGTCTATTGATGTTATGATTACATACATGATCTATGCTAGTTGATTAGTGTAGTCATTTTCACATGTGTCAAATAGTCATGAGTGGTAGTATCTTGTGGTTGTATGCATTGCTCTTTTTGTTTTATGTTAGATAACTTGATGATTATGTTATATGTTGTTGATAAGTATGTTATAGTTTAACTTGTTGTTGTTATATGCTAGTAACTTGATGATTAGGATTATTACATTAAGATCTTGATGTTATATGTATCATGCTAAATTGGGCTGGCCTATGCAAATGGTTAGGGTTATAACATTCAAGTATGAGTCAACTCATTTGTGACAGTATGTTGTACTAATCTAGATTGATCATACATATGTGATTGCTATGCATAAATGACAAATGTGTATGAGCTTATGATGTGAACATGTTAGTTAGTTACAGTTATGGATATCATGACCTTATTTATTTTTGAGTTGACATGTCATGAAGTTATATCATGCTAATTTGGATTGATTGTGCATAAAGGATAGTCTCCCTTGAGGTACATTAAGGTATGGGCTTTCTTATGTCATCTTCTTTGTGCTTGAATGTTTGATTATGTCTTTTAATTAGTGTTTGAGTGTTGGTGTCTATTATGTCACATATTTGTTGTTTAAATGATTTACTACTTGCATGATATGATTATGTGTCTGTAAGTTTTCCTGAATGAACGATCTTGTTTTAAGATAATTGTGCTAACACATATGTGTTGATATAGTTGACATGTACTTGAGTGTAATAGGTAATAGTTGTAGTATTATGTCTAATGAATATGAGTTGACTATGAATTATGACATGATTGATAATCTTGGTAAATGTTGATTTAAAATTGATAGATATGATTGTATTTATATTTGGAACATGTGTTTGACATGTCTAAACAGTGCAGGAAACATGTTTGGTATTAGCATGACAAGGTAATAGTTGATGTGTTTATATAACTAATAGTTGGGTAATGTGACAATACATAGTAACACTCAATTTCAGCAAGGAAAATGTCAAAGAAAGTAATTGGGCAAGAATTATTTTGGCTATGTTTGGAAACCCTAATTCCAAATGAATGAATGTTTTGCATACATGAAATCTTCTTAACCTTAATCTTATCTGACATTATGTGGATATGTGTTAAATTCATGAACTTGTATTTGAGATGTATATTAGCTAGTCTCTAGTTACTGGTGGATTTGTCAAGGGAATTGAAGTCCTGAGAGATGGTGTGGATGTGTCCAGTTGTAAATAACATGCTTGGCACATCAAGGTAAGGTAACTAGTGTATTTTTATGCTTATTTAAGCACTGATAGTTATGTGTTAATAGTAGTATGATGCAAGGGATTGCACGGGAAAGAAATTTCCAAGGAATCTTCAAGAAGCCTCATGTTAAGTTTTTCCTTGGAAGCACTGGGAACCATGGGGATTGAGTTATGGTGTCTGTTGTTAGTCATGTGCTTTTGGTATTTTGGTTATTTTTTTCTTGATTGTGGTGTTGTTTGCATCTTGTGCATGGCCATGCCACTTTGGTTGTGGTGTTGTATTGTTGTTGGTTTACCATGATTTTCTTCTTGTTTGTTTCTCACCTTGCCTTTTACATTTGGGGTCTCGAGAATTGGTTGGGAAAGAGGAAAGTTAATGGAGCCCAAGCAGATCTAAATGAAACCCAACAGGTGATGTAAGGCCTGGTTGAAGCTCAAATCATGTATAAGGGAAGCTGAAGGCAAGTGTATAACAGTTAGTTAGATTAATTGGGTCTATTGGTGTAAATGGACGATGGCAGGACAACCATGAGAAAATTAATCAGGAAAGGTAAAGTAAATAGGTTTGAGGCATCAGATGCCTTATCTACATTGAGAATTTTTGTTCTCGATTTTGTACATGTATTTCAAAAATAAAGGAAGTTCTCTTAACCTTGATCTTATGATATTTGGTAATTATGTTGTGATCATGATTTTGTCGATGTATATATATGTATACATGTATGTATGTAGGTATGTCATTTCCTGACGATATCATAATTTTTTTGTGCTAATGTTATATATATGTATGTATCTATGTATCTCTATCACTATCTAACAAGGTCATCAGGAATCATTCTTGTGGGGGAATGATTGATTATGCAGGTGAATGGCATGAGAAGATTCATGGTTCATGAGGAATCAAGTGGGAAGAGTAGCCTAATAGATATTTGAGGTCAATCTCATGTGGATATGAATTAATATTATGTGAGTATACTATGTATATGTTTATGTGATGGATAGGATAATGTTGAGAGGTACATCAGTGAAATGAGAACATGGATGGTGGAGAGACACTGGAAGCAAGGTTTCTTGGTAGAGACAGTGTGGTTTTGGATGTGTGGTACTATTTTTGTGCATATATTGTATATGTTTCATATGTGGTGTTGTGCGCATGTTGGATATACAATGTTGTGTACATAGGGTGATATGTACATGTTGTATATGTAGTGCTATGTGAATATGGTGTTGTGTGCACGTTATATATGTGGTGCTATCTACATATGGTGTTGTGTGCATGATTTTACAAGTGGTTGTGAGCATGTGATGTCATGTACATGTTGTACATATGGTGTAATTTTCTGTAAGTGGTGTTGTGTACATGTTGTGCATATGGTGTTGTGTACATGGGTTGAATGTACATGTCGTGCATCCAGTGTTGTGTATGTCTAGAGTTGTGTACGCATTGTACAGGTGGTATGATGTACATGTGGCATTGTGTACACGTTGTGCAGATGGTATTGTGTACATGTGATGTTGTGTACACATTGTGCAAGTGGTGTCGTGTACAGGTCGTATTGTGCACATGTTCTACATATGGTACTAGTGTACATGTGGTATTGTGCGCATGTCATACATGTTGTGTTGCGGACATGCAGTACTATGTATTTATGTTGTGTAATAGTGGTATCATGACATGTGTATTCATTGTGTTGCACTCAAGGTACGTATGTGTATTGTGTCATACATCGGATATAGATGTATGTGTTGTGTTGTATATCAGGTGTAGGTGTATGTGTGGTACGTTAGGTTTAGGTGCATGTATTAATGGTGTTGTATGTCGTGTGTGGTTGTATGTGTGTGATGCACAATATGTGTATATGCACATGGTTGAGGAGAAGGAATTGAGTGTTTTTCGGGTGTGGAAACTGATCTAGAATGCATATGGAATAAAGACAAAGGTAGAAGCTAAGGATTGATTAAAAGATAAGTGTCAGTATTTTAACTTAGTTTTTTTATGCGTGTGAATTATGATTCTAGTTTATGATGGTTACATGTGATTTATGAATTTAATCTATGATGGTTGAGTTTGAGCTAACTGGATGTGATATGTTTATTCATGATGATTTGGTCAAATATGCTAGTTTGATTTGTTGTGACAAGAAATAAACAGGATTGCAAGTGTACCTTATTGACAAGCTACCAATGAGGTATGATTTGAAGTTATTTCAATTTATTTTTATCTAAAGGAAGCTATGTGCTTGGTACAGGAAGCATAGAAATTCCCAGTTGGGTGGTTGAAATCGTTATCACAAAACCTGGCCCTGATTAGGCTGCTGATTAGGTAGACCTTGAGTAACTATTTCAAACCAACTTTTGGCTGAGGCTTAGCCTCCCCAACCTGAGAGGGCTCTCTCACAAGATTAAAGATTTTTTATAATGAATTAGATGGCTAACTCTATGAAACAAGTGAAGAAATATGAATGGTTGAACATGATTAGTAAGCATCCATTGGGCTTATTGAGTCAATAAATTCTTTAGTATGACAATAAAATTAGCTTTACATGCAAGTCGGGGCATTTAGAATTGAACATATGAAGGGTTGATCAGGCGCTCATGTCCCAAGTGTCGTAAAATGCTCAAAATTGAAAGTGCTCAGAATTGGATCAAACCTGAATGATTAGATAGAGATCGTCCTCCCAATTCTGGTGCCACAAACGGTTCGAAAAACGGTCGCCGTATGTGAAATTTATGGCAAAAACAAAATCGCCCAATAACCCTTAATTTTTGAGTTTTCAAAAAAAAATAAAAAAAGAATATTCCACGAAATATTCCTTGGAATATTCAATGGAATATTATGTTGGGACAGACCAATCAGAGGCTGCCATGTGCCAAGCCTGGAGGCCGCCACGTGGCCCCAAGCTGACGTAAGCAAGGATGGGCGTATGTTAAAAAAAAAATTGTTGGGGTTGGGGATTGAACCTCCAACCTATATCCAACAAGGCCAACGTTTTACCAATGCGCCACGGCCACATGATTTGAAAGTTAATGAGAACCGTTAGTATTTAATGTTTTAAATGGCAAGCGGGAAAAGTTGTGGGGCCAGCCCTCCCATTCCATATGACCATGCGCTCGGAACCGGGGCCAAACCAAACTAGGCACGGAATCCAAGAATAACCGCCAAGTTACTACATGTCGTCACATGCGGGAATTTCGGTGAGTTAACCGCAGTTATAGTTGGCGGACTTTTTGGCGGAGCGCAAAATTTGGCGGTCCCGCCATAATTGGAGGAGCTCCACTAAAGTTAGCTGGAGTCCTTTTAGGGGAAATTGGCAGTTATCATTAAATGGCCATAACTTTGGCTATGAAAGGCAGTTTTGGACGAATTTTTTTTTTTTTTTTTTTTTTTGGGTATTTTGGACGTTCTGAAGCCATTGGCACAGGTCTTTCAGCCATCAGAGGTCATTTGCACAGGTTTTAGAGCCATGGAAGTTCTAGGAGCCACTAGGGCCCAGTATTGTGAGAACTGTTTCAGGTTGCAAGTATCCATTGGAGGTGAAACAGCAGTCAATCTTGAAGGACTCATGTGTTCTGAATCCGATTTTATAGTATATTTCACCTGTAGAGACTTCTATTCAGCTGTAAATTCATTTTGAGCATTTAATTAAAACGAGGGCTGACCCATTTGGGAGCCTTGGACCCAGCAGACATAGCCCAGGAGGGGTGAACTGCTTCATCAACTTATTTTGCATCTGTGGTTGATTTATTTTGCAGAACAAATTCGTTTTAATGTGTTAAACAGTAAAAGGAAATATTTCTGCTATGCTTGAATGGATCATGAACAGCTGAAAACTTCATTTGTTTCTTTATTGCAAGACATGGGAATGTTTTAAACATGTTTACTACTGAATTGAATACCGTGTAAACCTTTTTCAAGTAGTTTCAAAATCAGATCAAGTTGGTATCAGAGCTGCGTTGTTGTTTCTTTGTATCAAAAGCAGTCAAATAAGCTATAGACAGAGCCTGAAACGAGCCAGGAAGCCTTTGAAATTCTCTTGTTATACAATTACAAAGTAGATAAATGCTCTTTCAGTCAATCTCTGGTATAGTTGTCTTTTGATTGTTTTTGTGCAAAGATCTTCTAACTGTCTTGCAAGTATTGATGCTTACCCGGTTGAAACTTAAAAGAGGGGAAGGACAGTTGACTAGAGAACGGGAGAATCCTCAGTCAAGGAGGAAGGCTAGAGAGCCATCACCTTCACCTTCAATTTCACCCTCAAGAGTCTCAGCAGAATCTTCAAGAATGTCTGAACATGAAGGAGAAATTCTCAAGACACGGATCCAAGAGAAGAAGAAAGAGTCTTCATAAAGGCTTTCTTGGACCTCACTGAAATGGTGAGGATATTCTACCAAGAAAGAAATGAGAAATTGGCAGGAGAAGGGTCCAAACATCCACTTGAAGGAGAGGGTTCTTCAGGAGGTAAGAAGGATGATGATCATTCCAAGAAACGACATGGAGGTAATGGTGATCCACCACCCCCATCGTCACTTCCTTCCTCTTCATCCTCGTCTTCTTCTTTTGTGCATAAACATATATCCTCTGGAAAAAGTCCTTTTTTGAAGCTTGATGTAAAATTCGAATTGCCTATGTTTAATGGTGAAGTGAATGCAGAAAAGCTTGACAACTGGATTAGGCAGTTGGAAGTTTACTTGAGGATCCAGAATATGCATGATGATGCCACAAAGATTCATTTGGCTTCTTTGAGAATGGATGGAGCAGCATTGGTCTGGTGGGAGGCCAAGACCAAAGAGGAGATCAAGAAATTTGGTAAGGTTACCTTAACATGGATTGACTTTTTGTTTGCCATTAAAAAAAAAAATTATCCTCTTGCTCACATGCAGAAAGCCATTATGAACTGGCAAAATTTCAGACAACTTAAGGGTCAGAATGTCCAAGACTACACCCAAGAATTCAGGAGAAGAGCTCTATTGTTAGGGGTAGATTTACAGACCCAGGACACCTTGCTGAAGTATATTGGTGACTTGCATAGCTACCTTAGACACACCATCTTGATGTTTAACCCTACTAGTTTGGATGAGGTTTTTGTCCAAGCTACCCATTTAGAGGCAAGGGGAAAAAACACTTTTGAAGAGGGTAGAAACAAGCCCACTAAGGGGAAAAACAAAGAGAAAACCTCCAAGGAAAAGGGCAAAAAGAATGCATCTATCAAACAGGAGAGTGAGAATGCATCTAAACCAGGCCATGAGGAGAAAAACTGTTGGAAATCACATCCCGAAATAAAATAAAAAAAAAAAAAAAAAAAAAAAAAAAAAAAAAAAAAACCCTCAGTTTAACAAATCCAAAGGGAAATAGAAAACTTCTGCTACTACATCTACTCCACAATATTTAGGGGATTATTCAGGTGATAAAACCAAAATTACAGCCATGGGATTGAAAAACTTGAAGGGAAAAGAAATGGAAATTCAAGCCAGCACTAGTACCTCAAATTGTCATGTACAAGCGCCTAATGAGGAAGAAAGAATTGAACTGTTTCATGTGAGGGTGATTTCAAAACATACTAAGATTGACACAATTTTTGATAGTGGGTCACAAGCAAACCTCATATCTGAAGACTTGGTCAAGCAGCAAAAAGCTTTCGAATCTTTGAAAGAGAAGATTAGTTCAGCTCCGGTCCTTGCATTACTGGATTTGAGACAGCCATTTGAGATACAAACCGATGCTATTGATTATGCCATGGTTGCAGTTCTTCTACAGCATGGTAAGCCTATTGCTTTTCATTCTGAAACTTTTAATGATGCTATTGTAAATTATCCTACCTATGATAAGGAGTTGTATGCATTGGTACAAAGCGTCAAAAAGTAGAAACACTATTTGATGGGCAAAGAAACTGTTATACATATCGACCATCAGCCCTTACAGTGCTTGCAATCACAAAGCAAGTTACAACAGTCACGACACTTCAAATGGATGGGCTTCTTGCGACAGTTCCATTTGGTAATAAGGTACAAGAAAGGTACTCTGAATAAAGTTGTTGTTATGCTTTCAAGGCCTATTATTGGTGTTGTTACTTTACTTAAGAATGATTCCATTATACATGATAGTTACATAGAACAGTATGCATCTGATGATGACTTTAAAGATGTATATGCTAGCTTGAGTAAAGGGAATCATGTAGAGGAAAATGACCATCACATGCATAACAATTTGTTGTTTCATTTGGGAAAGTTGTGTATACCACAGGGGGCGAGAATAAATGTCATAAGAGAAGCTCATTCTTCTCTTATTGCTGGCCATTTTGGTGTAAGCAAAACAGTTGCACATCTACAGAGGTATTGCTATTGGCCTCGCATGGTAGATTCTGTATCAAGGTTCATAAGAGGTTGTTCATTATGTGCTACCAGCAAGCCTAGTAATAGGAAGCTTGGCTTGTATACTCCTTTGTCGGTACCTTCTAGACCATGGGAGAGAATCTCTATGGATTTTGTAGGAGGTTTGACAAAATCTAGAAAGCAGCATGATTATTTATATGTAGTAGTTGATCGTTTCAGAAAAATGTGTATACTTATGCCTTGTAAGAAAACTATAACTGTTGAACAAACTGCTGAATTATTTTTTCATCATGTATGGATTCACTTTGGTTTGCCTACTTCCATTATTAGTGACAGGGACTCCAGATTTGTGGGGAATTTTTGGTCCAACCTATGGGATATGATCGACAGAAAGTTGAAGAAAATTATTGTTTTCTATCCGCAAATAGATGGACAAACCGAAGTTGTGAACAGAACCATTGTGAACCTCTTGAGAGGATATTGCAGCAAGCATCCCAAGCTTTGGGATGAAAATTTGCACTACATACAACATGCTTACAACCGTGCCAAGAACTCTTCCACAAACACCTCACCGTTTGAAGCTTGTTTTGGTTACTTGCCAAAATCGCCTCTTGATTTCATTCTTGAGAAAGATGTCGCCATTGAGGGAAATAGTGATGTTGACAAAGCTCGTTCACTCATTAAACGAATTCAGCAACTACATCAGCAAATTCAAGAATAGCTTGAGAAGAGTCAAGGCAAGTACAAGGAAGGACACGACAAGCATAGAGTTGATCACAAGTTTCAAGAAGGGGATGAGGTATGGCTGTACATTAGTAAGGAAAGGATGCAAGGAGAAGGTAAAAAGATGAAGCCTATTCATTATGGTCCATTCAAAATCCTCAAGAAGGTTGTAAATAATGCTTTTCAATTATATTTTCCTTCCTACATGCAAATGTATTCTGTTGTTAATGTGGAGAACTTACGTTTGTATGAACCTCCTTTGATCACTGATCATGAAAGCGTTGTTCAGCTGCCATCTATAGAAGATTTCTCTCCAGAATTCTTAGATGAGCTAAAAGAAGATACAAACCTTGACAGAAGGACACACACTTCAAGGAGGGGCAATGTAGATTATGTTCGGGTTGGCCTCAAAGGCAGCAAACCGAACAAGGCAAAGTGGATGGAGGTGGAAAGAGTGAGGCCGATGTACCCTCACCTCTTTAACAAGTAGTTGAAGGCTTTTGGGGTCCAAAAGCTTCCCAATGGGGAGGCGTGATCAGGGGCTCATGTCCCAAGTGTCTTAAAATGCTCAAAATTGGCTCGAACCTAAATGACCGGATAGAGCTCATCCTCCCAATTCCAGCGCCGCTAACGGTTCGAAAAACGGTCGCCGTATGTGAAAGTTACGTCAAACACAAAATCACCCAATGACCCTTAATTTTTGAATTTTCAAAAAAATTTAAAAAAGAATATTCCATGGAATATTCCTTTGGGCAGGCCAATCAAAAGCTGCCATGTGGCAAGCCCATAGGCCGCCACGTGGCCTAGGATGACATCAGCAGACCTATGGGCGCGTTGTAAAATTTCCGGTTGGCATGGGCAAGGTTCAAACTCATCACCTGCCTACCACAAGCCCTCCGCCTTACCGTTGGGCTATGGAGGCGCTGTTGTTAATATGGCAGAGAATTTTATTTAAAAGGTTTAAATTCTCATGGGGCGGAAAATGAAGGGGGCTAGCCTCTAAGGGCCAGCCCCAGGTCATATGCCCAAGCGCCCGGAAGCGAGGGCCAGCACCTAACCACCAGTGCGCAATCCAAGAATAACTGCCACGTGGTCACATGTGCCATAACTCAATGGTCAGTTAAACTGTAGTTATAGTTGGCGGATTTTTTGGCAGAGTGCCAAATTTGGCAGTCCCGCCATAATTGGCGGAGCTTAACTAAAGTTAGCTGGAGTTCTTTTAGGGGAAACTGGCAGTTGGGAGTAAATGGCCATAACTTTGGCTAGGAAAGGTGGTTTTGGATGAATTGTTTTTTGATTTTGGGTATTTTTGACGTTCTGAAGCCATGGGAATAGGTCTTTTAGCCATCAGAGGTCATTTTCATAGATTTTGGAGCCGTGGAAGTTCTAGGAGCCGCTAGGGCCCAGTATTGTGAGAACTGTATCAGGTTGCAGGTATCCATTGGAGGTGAACCAGCAGTCAATCCTGAAGGATTCATGTGTTTTGAATATGATTTTACAGTCTATTTCACCTGTATCGACTTCCATTCATCTGTAAATTCATTTTTATCATTTAATTAAAATGAGGACAGGCCCATTTGGGAGCCTTGGACCCAGCAGACGTAGCCCAGGAGGGGTGAACTGCTTCATCAACTTCTTTTGCATCTGTGGTTGATTTATTTTGCAGAACAAATTGATTTTAATGTGTTAAATAGTAAAAGGAAATAATTCTGCTATGCTTGAATGGATCATGAACA
>APFE030367024.1:38924-49616 GCA_000404065.3 Pinus taeda
TATTTCTCCATTCTTCTTTCTAACGAGAACTAAATTTGCAACCCAATTAGAATATCTAAGAGGGAGAATGATATGGACGTCTAGCATCTTTTTAATTTCCTTTACTACAGTTGGTAGAAGAGTTGGATTGATCCTCCTAAGTTTTTGTTGATAAGGAACTTCTTCTGGCTTTAAAGGAATCTTATGCTATATTAATGAAGTATCATAGGTTTTTAGATCAGCATAGGTCCATGAAAAAACATCCTTATAATTTTGAACTTAATATATTGAGCTTTGATCTCAAGATATAGATATGCACAAATTTTGATGTTTTAAATATCATCATTTGCTCCAATATTAAGTTCTTCTATGTCATCTTGTGAAGAAATAAACTAAGGGTTTCAGAGGACATCATTTTGATCAAACAAATTTTCTAAAGGAATGACACCTTTGGGAATAAAATTGTTAGACAATTGAATAATGTCATGATCAGAAATTTTTGAATTGAAATTTGAAGTATCATTTCCATTTGTATTTTCATTTATTTCTACTCTATCTTCATCAATTTATAGAACTGAAAATTCATCTATAACCTACAGAAAAGATTTCAAATGTTCATCATCTTCAAATATATGCTAGTGTTTTAGATTGTCTAGGATGGATGGTTTATACTTGACTTGTATTTGATAGAGTACATTTGTCTTATCAGGAATTTTAAATGAACTAGCAAAAACAGCTAAGGCATCTACATGAATATTCTGATTTCTTGGAATACAAGTCAAGTTAAAAGCATCAAAGAAGTTTTCGATTGAATCCCAAACTTCATTTTGATAAGACCTAAGTCTAGGATGGTTAGTCTAGGAAATATTTCTCACTTGTTTGACAATAACTTATGAATCAGTAAAAACACTTAAGTTTTGAACCTTTAAGCTTTTGGCTAATTGCAATCCCAAAAGGAAAGCTTCATATTCAGCCACATTATTTGTAACTTCGAAGTCGAGTTTGCATAATTGGGTGATATTTTCTTTTTCTAGTGAAATTAAAACTACCCTAGCTCCTACTCTATCTTTTGTACAAGAATCATCAAAAAATAGTTTTCATACATCAGTTTGGTTTGGTACTGTACTTTCAATTACATCTTCTATTTTAACGTGAGTTTCATCGATTTGGTTTGAAGAGAGTTGAAAGTAATCAAAATCCTAATCAATTGCATAAATGGGATGGTTCCTTAGCTAGTTTGTTTTGCAAACAGTGTGCACAAATCTTACCTCTCTATATAACCTTAGTTGTTCTCCCCTATTAACAGGAATAGTGGCATAAGACATATCCATTTGAAGAGTTCCCCCTAATTTGGCACAACAAGACCTAGAAAGGAGCATTCCAAATTTGGGAGGAATATTTGTGATGACTATATCAAGCACTACACTTTTCACTGGAATTTGGGTAAGGGTGACTGCTAAATCCTTAATTAATCTTAAGTAGGGAACCCTTTTAGAATCAAAGGTGTAAAGTCATGATAGGATCTAGTTATGTCAAGTTTCAAATGGTCCATGATAGCTTTTGGCATGAGGCTATGTGATGCTCCAGAATCAAGCATACAATTATATAACATGGAATCATTTGTCTTAAGAGTTACATAGAAAGGAGGCACTATTTCATTTATCATATATGAGCTAGGACCAAAGACAAATGCTCTTTTTCATCTTGCAGACTAATGATATCACTTTCAACATCAATCGAGGTGTTTTGTATTCATTTGGAGACTTGATTTTTAAACCCAGGGTTTTTGGAAAGTCTGAAACTGGAATTGGGATTTTAACTCTTTCTAACTATTTTTCAACATTAAATGTACTCAAAGAATTTTTATGATTTTGAGCAGTATCAGTTGACTGATTTAATGGTCGAATAACATTTCTTTGAGTTTTAGCAGCTTTGGTATGAGGTTCAATTATGGGAGTCTCCTTAGGAGGTCTTCGAGGGCCGAGTCTATGCCTAAGATCATATCTCTTGTTCAACTTTGCAATTAAAAATTCAGAGAAGGCATGGTATTTAGAAACCTGTGAGGATTCTTGATCTTCTTGAACCTGATTTTGTTGTGAGAGAGGAATAATAATTGTTTGATTAGAAGAAGTATCCATGTTATTGATATCTTCAGTAATAGTCATAGTATTTTCATCATGTTGTTGGTCATCTATCAGTAAAGAAGTGGGAACCTACTAATCATTACTAGATCTCTGAAGAATTTGTAATTGTGGATTCCCTTTACACTGACCTTGATTTTGATTTTGGGTTCTAGTAACTGTTTTTTGAATTGTCCTAGGTTGAGTATGAATCTTGGAAATTATATTAGATAGATTTCTAAGAAGAGAAGTTATTTCATCTATTTTAGAATCTTCTGTTTTAGTCTTAGAAGAACTAGAGGAACTAGAGGCCTCTTGAATACATTTGAGTTTTCTTTGGGCCTCTTCCTCTTTAGCTTTCAAGGAAGTCGAAGAAGCCCTATTTGCTTCCACCTCTGTAGCATTTGTTTGCATATCTTCAAGAGCTCTTGAAGTTCTCTCTCTTAGCATTACAACAAAATCATCGTCAAAAGCTTTAGAAAACCTAGAATTAACTGCCGCTACAGGGGGTTTATAATCTGGGGGCATCTTATGACAAAGTTTATTAAACCTTTTGATAAAATCTAACACATGTTCACCAAATTTTCTTTTAAGTTCTTCAAACTCAGAAAGAAAGTAAAGAGGATCTTTCTTTACACCCCGTTGATTTTTAAATATGTTTGTAAGCTCTTCCCAATTTCTAATGGAATTTACAAGTAACTGCCTAAACTAGATTCTTACATTTCCTTTAAGTGACTGTACAAGCAATCTCATGTAAACATTTTCTTGTTCGATATTCATGTTGTCTACAAAGTCTAGAAAAGCGTGAAGATGGTCCTCAACTGAGGGACCAGTTTCTCCATTATACTTGCGAATGTATTTCAAGTACCCAGTTGGGAATGCATTGAGGTTAGAAGGTAAGACTAAAGCTGTATATCTAGCCTATAAAATAGGTTGGAATGCCATAGTAAATGGTGGTGTATGAGGTGTTTTTATGGACGAACAAGAAGAAGATAAAGAAGATGTAGAAGAAGGTGATTGAGGGGGTGTATGACTATGTGGAGGTGAAGAAGGAGGGGATCTCCTAAATAACTTTAAAGGATTCTTAAGGAATAACTTTTGGACCTGTGAATGAATACCCTCTTTTGTTTCAAAGAGTGGATTTGAATATACAGAGAGGGTCTCTTCTGGTTGTTTAGAAGTAGAAGCTTCAAGTCATTCAGAAGTGGAAGGAAATGAATAAGTGTAGAGGATATGAAATCTGTGGGTTTGTATTCAAGTAAATGAACACCCAAGTCAAACTCAGTTTTAGGTGATCTTGGTGGTAGTGGGGGTCCTTGATACGTTTCAAAAGAATGAATGAGGAAAGTTGAATATAAATCAACTCCCCTATATAATAGTTCATAAACCCTAGGAGGTATTTGTGTCCAATCAAGATTGGATGGAAGATTACTAAAAGGATTAAATGATACTAATTCTTCATACTACAAGGCTGAAGAGGAAGGAGAAGATGGTTGATGTCTCCTTTTAGAACTGGCTTTTCTCAAAAGTTTTTCAGGATCTGACAGAGGATTAACTAAGTAAGATTCCAAATGAGATCTTGTTGCTTAAAAGGTGCCAGTTTGGGCTAGTGGAGTCACCAAGTGAAGGATTTTAACCTTTCTAGACCTTTAATTACCTTAAAGGAATAGAATGAATATCATTTCCTTAGGAAAACTTAATGAAATTTGAATCCCCGGCAATGGCGCCAGCTTGATGTTGTATCTCTAAGATGATAATGATTAGTTATCATGTAAGAGCATCTAAGATAAATGTTTTGTGGGTTTTGTTTTACTTTGGAGGACCAATGTATGAAACAGATGTAACACTGATATGCCTAACCTTGTGAATAATATTAATGTCAAAGCAGAGGGCTGCTATAAAATTTCAGATAGTGATATAGCTTGTATGGTGGTGAGAAGAAACAGAGAAATAATATGATTATCATTGTTTTCAAATTGAAAATTAAATAATCATAAGTATGAAAACCTTTAAACTATGTTAAGAAGATTTAAGAGAATATTCTTGAGCTTACAAAAAATCTTGATGATTTATTGATTCAGAGGGAATTAATTAAACAAACAGTCCATTAATTCATTCTCTTTATAGATTATCACTTCATAAGCTTATAGGAATAGATTGAAACCCAATTATTCCACCTAGTTATCTCTGTAAGACATGAGAATATGAAGGAAAACATAATGAGTAATACTGGAATAACTTACAAGAAACACAAACTGTGTAAAAAATAATTCAGAATCCTTTGCTTTGTATTAAGGATCCAAAAAAGTCAAGTACATCAAATTTTTAGAAATGCTTCATCAAGGGTGCAACCTTTCTTCTACCTACCCTTTACTTACCCTAACATTTTTTTATCACTTAGTTGGGTGCATTTAAGCTAGCAACCCAATATTTCTTTTCATGAATAATCTACCTCTATACCTTATTCTCTCCATTGGCTCAGATTAAATTTTTGAGCCGATTTTATTTTCTACCTATGACAAACAATTTAAAACAAATCCAATTATGATTAAACTCTATAATTGGATTAAATAAACTAGTGTGGCATCTAAACAAACTGCACACAACTATTATTTTCAAAAGTGAATTAGAGAAAAAGTAGTGGCATTTAGATTTGCAAAACTTTAAGAGTTTATTGCTTTTTTCTTTTCTCTCTAACCTAACATTTTATTTTTGCCTTCATTTTTTAGGGCATCTATTCTAACATTTTCTTTGATATGGACATATTTATCAAAATATTTACTAACATTTTTATTCAATATTCTTTTTGTCCATATCATAGCTTAACATTTTTTGAAAAATATTTTCATTTTTTGGACTAATTTATTTTAACTTACAAAAACCAAAAAATGCTACAACATATTGTATGAATGGAACTTACACTTCTTAATATAACAAGAGCCAACATGTTTCATGCATATGTTGTATTGTATTCTATGCTATCTAGTTTACTCTAAATGATATATTTATTTGTTTACTTATGGATGCATGTATAGCTATATGTGTATGTATGTGTGAATATTTCTTAAATGTCTTATTGGTTTAACCATCACTTTGGATTGCTAGCTAACTTGCCTTCCATGTTGTGATGCATCTTTTCTCATGTGTTCCTTTCTTAATTGTGTGTTATCACAGGTTTCCAAAGGGCGCACTTATCTCAACCCCTCTTTGTTAGAACCTCTCATGCACCTTCCTTGGCTCACTGTAGCTGTCACACCCTTCCTACCAATAGAGTTATCTTACTCACCTTTGTGCGAAATCGCGGTCAAGGCATTATCATACGACCCGTAGGTGGGACTCCTACACCAAACAGTCTGAGGTATGATTGGGACTTCTTACCGGGAGATCCCCTTACATGTTGGTGGGTCCAGCACTGTCAACAAAGAGGTTTCATTCAAAAGTTCCAATTAGATAGGCGGATGTGGAATTCTTATTAAACAACATTAAAACATATATTGGATACAGGTATCGGAGTGGAGTAATTTAATGATATTGGAAAATTTGTGGGTTTGACATATCATAATATCGATGAAATGACATATCGGTGAGACCAAAAGTCAGAGGATATCAAAGGATTAGAACTAAAAGGAATATCATAGATCAATGGATGGGAAGTATCGAAGATCATTGATCAAAGCCTTGGAGATCAGTGACATGAAAATTGTTTTAAAAGAGCGGATATGGGAATATATGATACACTACGTGGCAATCCTGTGGGATCGAGCTTTTGTTATTTTATTCATAAAGGAGCGCTTTTATCATTTTTAGGCTTATACTTAAAAAAAATCAATCGGAGAAATTTTAATTCGCAACTTTTTGAAAGAGGACATGTTACGCGAATTGAAATACCCTGGTAAGTTTTGTCGATATGGGATTTAAAAAAATAGCCACTTGTTTGTGAATTGTGTGATGGACTTAAACTCTGATATAAGGTTCTGATAAGGTAGATTTATCATTTTAGTCAAGTTTTTGAAAAATGAACCTAATATTATCTTATTTTATTGAAACTTAAAGGATTGTATCCTAAATTAAAGAGAGGCCCCCATATTTTATTAGTTCTACTATTAACCATAATGGGGGTTGTTGAGTAGTACAACAATTGGTGACAATACTGGGTGAAACAATTATCTCTATTAAAAATGAATGAAAGACTTTAAACAATTAAATAAGAAGACTTAAAAAGATTAAAAAAAAAATCTTGAAGTTTTGATTGATAAAAAATTACTCTCGATAAAAGAATTCATCATCTTGTGAATTATCTCATAAGCTGTTTATTGATGAAAATATTTATTACCCCTGTTGGTCATTCAATCAGTTAAAAAGATAAAGTTAAGAATTATATAAGCTTAGCTGTTAAGATATATCTATTTGGCACCAGTAGAGCCACTGCTGCCATCAGACGTCCATAGCATTAACAGGGTTACCATTTAACCATAGATATACTAGCATCCCATCCACTTATAGTAAAATTCTTAGGTGTTTTTAAATCTTTTATTTTAAAATTTTGTTTTAAAGTTTGCTTGAAAGCCATTGCCTTGGCTTGTTAACCAGATTATGACAATGTCATTCACGGGTTATAATGATATTAAGCAAGTCGGCTCATAATGAGACCTCTTGTCTTAGAGTTATATAATCATAAACCATTATCTTGTTTTGGTAGACAATGTTGATAATGTCAGTGTCATTGGTTTCCCATGATCATGGTAAGTCAACTCATGATGAGACCTCTTATTTTTCAAGTTTTATATATTTTTGAATTACTCTAAAAATTTGAAAATTATTGGACGGGGAGGTATATTCACTCCTTAAGAGTAATGGATGACAATTAAAACAAAAATATGCTAAAACTTCAAAATAACCTTTACTTTTTAAAGAGAACTTTTTCATGATGAATCATAGGATAGTTAGACTTTATAGAGTTTTCAAGTTATGAAACATTCACAATTTAATGGATATAAAGATTTCAAAGTTAGCTGCAATACTAAACATCAAAATTATAATAAGTATTTCTAAGATCTCTTGTCTAATCATTCAAATTTCATGTAAATAATAAGAGACCCTAATGCGAAGACAAAAGTTTATTACCTAACATAACTAGGACTACAAACACCGGTAGATAGATGTGGTTATTTACATATCTATAGAAGGATAGGTATCCTTAAGAAAACTATTTTTTCAAAACTATCCTATTAACGGGAAGAACATCCCTCTTTCCCTATAGATCTTGGAGGATGAAGGTTGATGAGCCTAGTTTGTCAACGATCTGAAATGGACCAAGCCATAATTTATGAAACTTATTGTGTTTACCTTTTTCTTATTGATCTTTTTCCCATTTGAGAACTATATTGCCAATTTCAAAAAAAAATATTGTTAACTAAACTTGCATCAAAAGAAGATTTAACCAATTGTTGATGATGTGTATGAAATTGTCTTGCTTTAACCCATTCTTCCTCTAGCTTAAAAATTTGGGACATTCTTAATTGTAAAGAAGAGGAAGGTTTTTCTTCAATGGATTAGACTAAGGCTAGTGATGGAATAGCTAGATTAGGAGGTATAATAATTTATTTTCCATACACTAGTTGAAAAGGAGAAGTTCCTATAGAGACATTCTGAGTGATTCTATTAGCCCATAAAGAAAAAACTAGAGCTTTGTGTCAATTTATTTGACTTTGGTTAGCTGTTCTTTTGATTATTCTAATGAGATTTTTATTAGTAAATTCTACTAAGTTGTTTCCTTGAGGGTAATAATTTGTAGAATACTTAAGTATAAAACATCTTTTAAGAGCAATTTCAGTAATGCAATTTCTTGAAAAATAAGATGCATTGTCAAAAACAAGGGCATGAGGAAGACCAAACCTAGTAATGATGAATTGATCAATAAATTAAATAATGTTTTTAGAATTGGCCACCTTGAGGGGTATTGCTTCCACCCATTTGTTGAAGTAGTCCATAGCAGTCAAGATGTATTTATGATGCTTGGAAGAGTTAGGAACAATCTCATCTATTATGTCGAGTCCCCATTTTTCAAAAGGTTGTTCAATGTTAACTATATGCAATGGTAAGGCTAGTTTCTTTTATCTTCCTGAAGTAGTCAGACATACTTTACATTTGTTGACATAGGCATGAGTATCCCTAGATAAATTCGGCCGATAGTATCCAACACGCAGGATTTTATGAGCAATGGTGTCTCCACCATAGTGTTCACCAGCTAGTCAATCATGTAGCTCCTACAAGACCTTTTTCGCTTTAGACTTTTCTAAACATATTAGAAAACGAAAACCATAATTCCTTTTAAATAAGACATCATTGACAAGTTGCTATTGATTATATTTAAGTATAAAAGCTCTTTTCATTTTGTAATTGAGTTCTAATGGAGCATAATCATTTTTTAGTTAAAAAAAAGATCAACATATCAAGATTCAGTATCAATGGGACATACCTCTGTGATTTGGATATTATTACCTGAATCTTCATCAGTTGAATTGTTATACGCTCTAGCAATTAACCTACAAAAACCTTGACCATTTACTATTTTAGTTGGTTTGATGTCTAGGCCGTATTCTTGTAGAGTAGTGAACTAATTTTCCCTTTTCTCTCCCAATTATTTCTGGGTAAGTAATTGTCTGACACCAGGGAAAGGCACAATAACTTTTGTATGTGTTTTTAGGAGGAAAGGCCTGAAATGTTTAATCGATTTGAAGAATACAAAGGCTTGCTTTTCAACCTCTGAATAATTTAGCTCGTCTCTCTGTAAATTGGAACTAAAGAAGGGAATTGAAGCTTCAATTTGTTTCTTATTAGGTTGAGTTAAGACTACTGCATAATATTGTTCGGAAGAAAAAGTATAAAGAATTAATTGTTTGGAAAAATTAGGGATTGATAACAAGGGGAATCAATGATTGCCTACTTTATTGACTCAAATGTTTTTCATTCATCCCCCATTTGAAAAACGACTTCTTCTTTATCATATCTTGCAAAGGAAGTACAATTTGAGAAAATTCTGGAACAAATCATTTAACAAAATTAATCTATTTGGGGAAGAATTGCATGGATTTTTTTGTTGTGTGGTAAGGGGTGTTGGAGAGGTAAATCCCCTCTACGGATAGAGGCGATCCCTACTAGCCCAGAACAGGTCTAGCAACAATCAAACAATGCTATCATGCAAGTTCCTAATTGCAAATAAAAGGGTAGGTGATGAAGACCTACTTGAGTTCCAACGCTTTCAATTGTAGAAGAGATGTCGCCCACGTTCCTTTGCCTTGGCCGGTCACAATCCTCCACTATCCTCGTGAATGGACACCTGCACATACAAAGAGAACAACACAAACACAAGCGTGAAATCTAATATATGCAATTATACATCAGTCAGGAAGGATATAATTCAACATCAACCATTACAAGTACAACGCGAATGGAACCATAATGATAGTCATTTATTATTAATAATCAACAAAGGAGAATACAACCAGCGCCCTGACGTCAAGTCCTCCTTTGGCTGGGTGCTCAGCTACACAAGTCTTGCAAAAGCTTGAAGGGGTGAGGGACAAGCTCTCTCTCTCTTTAGTGACAAAGTCTCCTTACTTAGGTAAAGCCTTATGGATACAAAGAAGGCTCTTGTAACTCCAATCTTTTGATATCTTCCTTTCAACACAAGTATTACCACTAGAGTCAAAACTAGCTTGCTCAAGCCATGGAGACAAGATTTTATAGAGGAAAAGGAAGAGATAAGGTCAATCACAACAATAATGGATTTGGCTTCATCACTTGGAAACTTCTATGGAATGGTGGCAAACCACTTCCCATTTAAGGAGATTCGAATCCAAACCATCTTTATTTAACTTGGATGCAGTTGGTGAATGAGTTGGATAGAACTTTCAGAGATAGATTGGTTAAAAACTTTGCCCAAAAAGGTTGGCGCGATTGCGACTCTAGGACAAAGCGCTAATGGCGCGCCCCTTTGATAGGATTTTCCCCATTGGCGCGGGCAAAACACAATGGGCCAGCACTAATGCAAAAAGGGCTGTTTTTAAAGGCAAAGAGCAGGAGATGTCTTCAGGGCACATGAAGCTCATGTTCAAAGGTGAATGATGCAAGTGGTTTCAAGTCTTGTCACTTCTCACAAGTCCCGGAATGAGTCCTCCAAGGTGCAGGAGAGGGGTAATAGGGACGATGACAAACGGTGACAAATTACTGTGTAACAGATGCCCCCTAAAGCATGAGGCCTGAGAGAGAGAGAGGGGTGAAGCGCTTTACAAGAACATGTGTGACTGAAAACATTGCCGCCGAAGAACCTGTGAAAAGAAGTACAACTGATATCTCAAGTGCATGATAAATGTGGTACGGGCGCAGCCATCCGTAACAGAGTATATACAACTGGATCCCAGGTATGGACGCATCCATCCGATGAGGATCTATAAATGGACTCAGGTATGGTCGCAGCCATCCAATAAATGAGTCATGTAATGATTACAATAATCCACAAAATGCAACCCGGATTTCAATATGCAAACTCCGGGGTCTTGCGCTCCAACTCGACCCGAACACAGTACAAGTT
>APFE030367034.1:0-24486 GCA_000404065.3 Pinus taeda
CCTTATACCTCTGCTCTCCATGTCAAACTTCAAGAAAGAGAGAAAGTCATTAAAAATCATGTTTATCTCTGGGTACGCAAGTTCTCTCTACCTTACCTGCGTGTACACATCCCAAGCTCATTGTACCTGCGTACTTGTACGCTCTGTAAGTCAAGGGATGGGTGCGTACTCCTGTAAAGGTTGAAAGGCGCGAGTTTCATCTTAAAAAAGTTATTTGTGGTCATTTCTAGAGCATTCTAGAAGATTGTTTGACGTGTATTGAGGCCTCCAGATGGTTCATGCATCCCTATGAAAGAGGAACTTATCCCATCAAGAGAGGAGCTACCCCATCCAAAAGAGGGGTTTATCCCATTGATGTTGGACCTGATTAACTTCCTCTAGAACATTATAAATACAGGCATTGGGCCAGTGGAGGGGAGGTTGAAAGCTGAACATTCCAAAGGGTAGATGCTGCTGGAATTAGGACTTCCTTGTAGAAGCTTGTGAGGAGAGATTACCATCCTTTCTTGTTTCATTTGGAAGTGGGTGAGCTTATCAAAGTAAAGAAAACTCTTGCTGGACCCTGGGAGGAACTTGCACAACACCAAGGCTCAGGTTGTAATGGTTTCTTTTGTTTCCTATTAATACAAATAAGTCCATTCTTCTCAACAATTTGTTATTAATGAGTTGTTTCATATACTCCTTGGTCTGTATGTTGAATATTTTTTATTTTATGAGATATTCAGGTGCTATTTAATCGTTTGATTGTTAGTGAATGTAGGTTTCGAAGTGAAGGAGGAGCTCATCCGGATCGACGAGGCTGGACTACTACAACAGCATTGGACTACAAGTAGGATCTAAAACACTTGATTTCTCGTGTGATAAATGCATGTTTAGAAAAGGATTGCTCTTAATTGTCTTGTTTGTCACTAGAAAGTCTTAGGCTTCTAGGGAGGTTGGTTTTGTCCGCAAGATTAACTCTTTCTGCATGACAGGTACCCATAGAAGAAAAACCATAGAAGCAACAGGAAAAGAGGCCAGCTGAGGTCTCTGGGGTAGAACTAAGAACATCAACAAGGAATAATACATAGAAACAGCTGCGAAAGAAGAATAGGGAAGACAAGGGCAAGAAACTTGCACAAAAGGGAAAGAATCCAATGTTGCAGAAGGTACGCAACATATCCATGACAGTGAAGAGGAGGTTGAATTACACCGGATGGAGGCAGAGGGCGCAAAAATTCCCTCTGTCCTCCCACCTTACATGCTACTGAGAAAACTGAGTGCTAAGCTGGTCAAGGACCCAAAAGATGAAAAGTTTGGCATGTTCACTCCATTGCTACTAGTGGAAGTTCTGTTTGACATCGAAGTGTTGGGGAAGATCCCACATCTGAATATGGAGGACTGGGATTTCAATGATCAGAGAAATTACCCATAGTTTGAGCTGTGTAGATACCTGTAGCAAGTATATTATACAGAAAGTGGAGTTACAAGGTTAGAGCCACACCGGTGGGCTGCAAGATTGCAGAGAGCCACCTGATTAATATGCTAAATGTGACACACTTCGATAGAAACACATCCAGTACAACTTGTGTGTGAAAACTTCTCACATTAGTACATGATGGATGCCTCTGGCTGGGGACAAGGATCTCAATCGACAAAATGTTGATACGAAGGATTACATGATTGTCTCACTAAGGAAAAGACAATGTATAAGAGTTTGTGGGAAAGAATCAAGACAAGGCGATGGCATAGACGATGAAGGATAAATTTGGAATAGTGAAGAAATCGCGCGAGTATGACATTAACTCCATCAACGACCAAGGGGTGCACTTTGCTCCGCACATCTTAGTAGGGAGGATCATGTGGAAGTGCAAAGAAAACGAGGTCCCCACACCGGTGGTTACTTTGGCTGTGTAGTACAGTGTCGAGGTCTAGTTTAACTAGGCAACCTATTTATGTAAGGAGTTTTTGGTAGACTGTAGGGAAGCACAGGAGGAAGGGAAGATGTTTCATTATGTGTGGTTAATCATCATCTTTGCACTAAATTTCATGGAGGGAGCTAAAGGACTCGTAGTTTCCTCCCATCGAAGAAGACATTTTTGAAGCCGCAGGTTATGCCTCCCTGTGGCATACTAAGGATTCGTCACATCCAATGGAAAATAGGATTTTCTTCGTACTTCTATCAATGGATTTACACATGGTGGTGAATCAACACCCAAGGATGTCACCTAGTCTGTATAGGAAATCTTGGACTTTAAAGCACACTTCCATCAAGTCTATGTGAAGGGAAGGAGGGACCCGATGAGGACATGGCACCCATTTCCATATTTTGCAACCAAGGATGAATTACTCGCAGTAGTACAATGTTGGTTAATAGAGTGGATGACTCCACCTAGTGAAGACATTGGAATAGAGAAGGGTACTCTGCAGGATGCAGGTCTGAGTCAAAAGGATACAGAAAAAGAACAAGGCACGGAAGAGACAAAGCTAGAACATGAAGATGGTACTCAGGAGCCCCTCAACGATGAAGGAGTATTAGAGGAGTCACCATTCATCATTAAAAAAAGGGTACCTACAACAACCATGCCAGACATGAGGAAAAAGCAGAAGCCGAACAAATCTAGGGGTTCTATACCACTTTTCCTAACTGATGGGGACATCGACGAGATAGAGGAGAAGGTCCAGGAGGTAACAACAAAGACTTAGGATAGAATTGATGATCACTATAGAGAGATATTGACCAAGGTTCAACAGGGAATCAGAGAATTGAAGGCACTGCCGCAGGCATCAAGACAACTAGAGAAGACGACTCAACCACTGCAGGCAGAGTGATGAATAGAGACAAAATTTAGCACTAGGATTTTGCAGGTGCCTGCTAGCGCACTACAATTCAAAGCACCGGAGGACAAGGAATGAGCTAAAGCCTAGAGCAATGTCAACATGAACATTGTTGCATTGTCGATTTAGGTACTGCATGAATTCCATGAGAGCATAACAACTAAGCTGCAAGAGCAAGAACATCGAACTTTGATTTTGACCAATTAGGTGGAAAAGGAGAAAGCTTCACTGAAAAAGGAGTTGGATCAGTTGGCTAAGAAAAGAGAAGAGGCATGGAAACAAAAAAAACAACAGGAAAAATCCATTAGAAACACTTGTAGCACAGTTCCAGACGTGAAGGTTTGTGAAGAGGAGCCACTAGCAGAGAAGGTTGTGAAGCTCACCCTCGCGATAAAATAATCAAAGAATATGATCACGAAGATGAAATTTGAATATAAAGTGAAGATTTCTGAGCTGTAAATAAGGTTGCAACCATCCACACCACCAGAAGTACGAGAGCATAGGGAGAAGGATTTAAATTCTGCACTGAAAGGCATCTCCGACACAGTGGCAGAATGTGGGAAGATGCTAGATGAAACTATGAAAATTTGGACCTCACTGTAGGAGGATCCAAATATTTAGAAGACCAAGGAGGAGTTACACGTGAAGAAAAAGAGGTGGGAAGAGATCCTAGCAATTGCAAAGACCCTACCAGTCTTGCAGAGGCATGCCAATATTACTGAAGGAAAGAACCTCCAAAAACAAATAGAAGATCTTCAGAGGAAGAAGTAGATCTTACAAGAAAGGACTCATCCATGGTAGGATGAGGCCCTCCAACTTTCATAGGAAGTGGATGGAAGGCTCAAGGAGTTAAAGAAAAGGGAGAAAGAAGTACTACAGAAGATTGTTGGTCCAACTATAGAGGCATTGCTGGAGGAGGTGCACCACGAGGAGAAACAAGTAACAAGAATAATCCAGTAGTACAGTGCAGTCTACAATGGTATTGTAGTGAAGATCAAGGGCACTATCACTGAGTGACTCAGAACGAGTCACATCTGAGTGTTGGGGGCCTGTTGGGCGCAACCCAAACTTTGGCCCAATTTTGGTCAAAGAATCTGCATTTTGAGAAGCAGAGTGTGCGGAGCTCACAAATTTCTATTCATCGTACAGTGTCTAGGGGCTTTGGGGTGGGTCAAAGCCCCTTATTTTGTAACGGGCATTGGGTGTTAGTTCATTGTTTTGTCAGATCCATAGCATGTGGACCATAGTTTTGTAGTAATGGAGTCTATATAAGGAGATGTAATACTTTGTCAAGGAGAGGGAAAAAGTTAGATCTGATGTTGATGAATTAGTCATATTTTCTGTCTTTAGTATGTATTTTGGGCCTTAAGGGAAGGTTTTGCAGCTAAGTGTGCAGAGGCCTGAAAGAGTCTCCAGCTGAGTATGTAGACCACCTGTAGCTGGGTGTGCAGGTCGAAGAAGTTTATGTATTGAAAGATCCATCTTAATAAAGAAGAAGAGGATTTGATGAAGTCTTGTGTATCTGTGTTCATTATTTATGTTATAGATACTGTTATGCATGATTTTTACTAAATTATGTGAAAGCATACATGTTATACTATTCTCTAATATGTTTATGTGATAAGTGCAAATCTGTGAAATAAATCATCAGTGCAAAGTTATTTATGTATGAAAAGTTGTAGATAGGTATAAAACATAAGTAAACACACATATGCCACAATGCGCATATCCCTCTGGCTGTAGAAACCTAGTTCTTCAACCTCCCATAACTGATTCAGGTGAGACTGCAATCTGCTTGCAGGTTGTTACTGAAAGGGCCCGTGGTTGAGGGTTTTGTTGGTGCGCAGTACACTTTGAACCTGGGTCAAGATCCCTTAAACAAACATTAATGCAATATAGATAGTAAGGTTTTTGAGCAGTTTCTTTCCCTAGAAAAATATTGTGTTATGTGTGATTTAAATTCTTCCCTTTCTGCTTAGTGTTTTCATCGATCAATTTTGGTTTCCGTTGATGAGTAGAGTAGGTTTTTGTCTTCTGTTTTAGCATATCACATAAGCTTTTGAATTTACAAGTAAAAATTTGCAGGGAACTACAATTAGGTTCTAATCCAAGGTTAATGGATTGGGGTTTATGAATTATTCAACATGTATATATATATGTATTGTAACATTGAAAGGAAGATAATGAAAAATCAATCTAGTAGTCCCGGTTTTGGGATCCACGAGAAAATATATGTATATTGGTTTTATATTCTCGTCATTGTTTATTTTCTGTTTTTTAGAATTTGCCTACAGGTACTTTATGTACAAGGTTAAAACCTAAAATTTCCTTAGACTATACAAATTGTGCAATACCAAATCAATACCCCCAAATTATTAGAAGAAATGGAAGAGATAGGAAATCCTTCCATACTTTTCATATCTCTAGGCCAAACAAAAGTATCCCATGTCATCACCATTTTGTCCCACTATGAAGCCAAAAGTTCCCTATCTTTTCCTCTCCCTAACATAGCCCAAGAATACTAAATAAAAGTGACACGGAGATATCACTAATGATGAGGCCTTGATTGATATTTTCTATCATACCACAACCCTATGTAACTCCTCCCTCTGGCTATGTCGCAATAAACATTTTCATATGATGAGTCACAAGAGCCATATCCTTGACTAGATCAATAACGATATGTCCATTGTCGACAACTGGAACTACTCTAGGTGAATTATCCTCATTCATGTCATTGGGATGAAATTCTCCATTACACATACCCACCCCATGATGTCAAGTAACGGAAAGTCAAGAACAATCCATCATTCAGTGGACCACCGCATGGAATCTAGAACAACAAATGACACATTCATATAGTTAAGAATATGAGTATAGGAAATATCACCACTAAAAATTTGGATTAATTCATATAAACCCTACCTAGCATTGATATCAACTAGAATCTGAATTTATTCTCTACATACCCATAATCACCTATAATATAGGATGTAATTTCATATCCTATGGCTTTAATACATACATTATTCCAAATTTCAAATGGGATATTGGGAAATTTTACCCAAATCAAAACGTTATATGATTTATACATATACACACATCAAAAAATGGTGCTATAGTATAAGCCCAAGAAAACAATGATTCATAAACCACATTTGGGCCAATATCTTCCATTATTCCTCATCATACCAAAGGATAAAACCATACCATCCTCTCAAAATGAAATGACTAATGGCGCTATACATGAGAAAAGCAAACCCATATTATTGCATCCACAAAGACAAATGACCTATTAACACATAAATTGAATAACTTACCAAATAATGTTTTGTTGAGAAATTCCTCAACTTGATAAAGATAAATTTCCTTTCCCACCATAAGAGCAATACTATTCCCATGGGATTTGATGAGCTTTGTCCTATACCAATGAATATTATGACTTGGTCTTGGAATAGGTAATGAACCTCTATGTTCCTCAATACCTAATCCCACTCCGATGGAGGGGAAGGACGAAGAGTGCCAAACATACAATTTGACCCACCTTCCATTGAGATAATGCTACATGCCATGTTATGGACACCGATACCCACAAAAACATTCACATTAAGTGCCACATGAGAAGTATTAGGCCAATCATTAATCTCAAATGATGGTGGATGTAGACTGCCAAATTCATGAGTGGAAATGTTAGGAATTGTTAGAGAATAATTACTCATCTCTATCATGTCACCATGATATAACCCTGTATCATTGTTAGAGTGGTTTTTTGATATTTGCAATGACATAATTATGATAACTAGCTATAAGAAATATGATCCTTGGAGAGATATTCATCCAAGAATCCTATTAGCTAGACACCATCATCATCTAAACAGGGACCCATGCTTGGATCAAGAACCTCTTCCTTGACAAGAATAATGTTTTTCATAGAAAAACCCTTCAAAAACCCTAAACACAATAAAATTATCCACAAATTGTTATTTCATTACACATCAAAATTTACAAGGTGTATATGAGATTTAAGAGATACAAAACTTTAAAAATATGAAATACCTTGATCCATACCTTTCTCGATGAAATATGTGACTTATATCATAGAATATAAGAGGCCTGAATAAAAAAGGAAAATGGTTCCTCTTACGAAATAAAGTCATGACATAAAAACTAGACATCTTGTTATTACAAAAACAAAGTATAGTGCTTGGCACATATAGAATATCATCATAGCATGTTGTCCAAGTAGTGAGATAATAGAAAAATGTTGATGAAATGGTAGAGGGAATAGACATCCTATAGAAAATTGCTAATACCATCCCCTTAGATGTGAAAATGGAGAATCACCTCATTTAAGAACTTGCTAGGAAATTAGATCCAAAGAAATAGGCACAATAGCTAATTTTTATGGCCCATCAATGTCCCACCATAAGGGAACCTTCATTGACTCTATACAACAAGTAGGGGGAATAAATAAAAGAACTTAAAGGATTCAATGAGGGGGTTTCAAGATTTTCAACTCTTTATTCAAGAAAATAGGGAGAGTTCACAAAATATGGGAAAATGAAACCCATTTAAAGAAATTCAATAAGAACCTTAAGCTCATAAACATCCAAACCATATATGGCCTTGATACTTGGAACAATAGAATAAGAAGACATTAAATGGAGGTAGTATGTTTGGATAAGTTCTTGGTATTTAAATTATTTTGGGAAATGGTATATAGAGTGCTTGATGTGGAGAAGATAGAAGGAGACTATCTGTTTTCCTCTTGTGCACTTATGAGATGTAAGTGCAGGTGCCAAAGTGGATTTGACAATGTGTATGATTTCTATTTGTCAATATTTGGTGACACAACCAACTATGGTTGGGAGTTATTCCTAGCTAAGAGATCAATTTTGTGACTAGGGTTTGTTGTATATGGTGGATGACCTAGCTATGGTTTGAACAACATGAGTCATATTGGCTTGTATTATGTTTTTGGTATCTACTTGTAACTTCATCCTATGTATATATGAATATTTCCTTGCTATCACTTTTCCTTCTTGTAGATCTAATTTTCAACTTGTGTTCTCATAATAATTGAGTAATTTTTAGAGATAGTTATGCATGTTGATTTTACATGATAATGAACATATTTTGTTAACAAATTTGGAAAATATATGGAAGTTAGGTGGGAATATTTATGTCTATATTAAATATGTTGTAATAAATAATTTTAGATATAACATATGTTGGGAATAATGCCCTAAGTGCTAGTAAATAAATTCCCTTGAAATACACTCATTTTATTTTTATTTTATTGGGTTTCCTTATGTATCTAGTTGGATATAAGTGAAATATATATTACTATAAGTCATGCTTTATGTTCATCCATAAGGTTTAAATTTCATGAGAAATAGATCTAGAAAATATCAAGGTTGAGGTGAAATTTTTCAGTTTATATTTCAAGGTGACTTCTAAGAAATTCAAGAAAAGTTAGTATAAATAATTCCATGACATAATGATGTATTAAAGCATAATTAGGTGATACATTCCTTATGATAAATACATAAAAATGATTTTACATATTCATGAAAATGTATTCTTATGCGTGGTCCTCCATAATAAAAATGCATAATGAGGTCTCCTTCTATCTCTTCGTTGTGAGTGTTGATTTCTAACAGTGGGATACAACATGGAGAAGGAAAAACAATAAGGTATAAACTATGAAGATACCTTTGCATCCACAACTTAATTTATTGTCATGTTTTTTAGTTTTCAAAGAAAATCTTTAGGTAGTATGTCCACTAAATGGATGTTCTTTTGAAGACATGGATAGAGTTTATATGGATCAACCATAATGTTTTATTACCAAAGGTGAAAAGTGTAGGTTTGCAAGTTAGTGAAAACATTATATGGATTAAAATAAGAACCCAAACATAGTATAAGAAACTTGATCAATGCCTTAGGTCCAACAAATTTAAAAGGAAGGAAGCAAATTAAAAAGATCTCCCAGAGGAAAAAGATCATAATTCTAGGAAGTATAAAAATCCCTAACCATTGTAATATGACTGTAGATCTATGTCTAGTCAACAAAGAAATTTTTTAAGGATAAAGGTAGTGTCTTCAAAGAACAAATAACAAGTAAGAGAGATCACTCAAGGCCAAATCTATATAGCTAGATATCGAAGTTCTTAGCATATTTTCTTATGGTTTGTGATCACTCTAGAAGGATCCGAATTTCTATGCAACCTCAAAAGTCCAAATCTCTGGTATGTTTATATAACTCAATTATCATACTCCTTGTAGATCAAAAAATGTGGTCTATGTTTAGAGGACCAAAAATCAACTCTAAGAAGCCCGAGGAAGGCCGAGTATTCTCACAAGGATATCAAGGGTCTAGGGTGACCTTACAAGGTTTGATATTTTCATTAAAACATATGAATTTGTAAGGTTTAGTAATTCAATTGATCTGAAGTATGTGCAAAATAAGGAGTCAAAATACCTACTTATTGGCATCTCCATTAACCGTAGAAAAAGTGCCTAATCTCCTTTCAGTCTTGAGCAAAAAATATTCATTAAAGCCACTGTCAAAGGTCTGAAATTCTGAGGTATAGATATCAAGTTTCATTGAAGGGTTGTTCTAAGCATAAGTCCTACTATAAGAGGACTAAAACCCATCTTATATACCTGTGCATAATATGAAATCAAGTCCGAATTATATGAATATATATTAGGCATGATGAAAGCAATATATCTAGCAAGTCTAAGATAGAAGAGTAACTTTAGTCCATTGGAAAGAAGGGAGCCAGGAATTCCTTTACAAATCTATCTTAGGTTATCAAAATTCTAGTGCATATAAGTCGAATTGGAAATATTATTACCTACAGTGGTATAGGTTCCACGAAGGAAGATGAGTTTTGATTCACTATTCTGAGCATATTCATACATTGTATGGACCTAACAATAGTGAGCCAACAGGAACCATAAGACTAGAATCCTAAGACTTGTGGCAACAATTTACACTTATAAAAAGATTTTTTTGCAACAATTGGCAATTTACACTTACACTTATAGAAGCCTAGAAAAAAATTGGACACTTTACACTTACAAAAGACATTTCTTCCTCAGGCCCTCGAGCTATCAATCCAAACTCTTACTCAGGTCCTCTCGTGATGGTGAAGGCTCTTCCTCTTGCAGAAGCTCGAAGGTGAGCAGAGGAGGGCTTGGGCTCAGGCTCACGCGGATATCAAGGGTTGATATTGTTCAAATTCACCATAGAGAGGTGGGCAAATGTAGAGAAGATTCAAAGAAGTTCAAATTCATTAGATAGATTAGGGTTCGACACAGAGTTATGAAGAATTTTCCACAAAATTAATATGTGTTGTGTTATTTGTTTTATATTTTCTATTTTTTCAATTTGCTTTTTGTTTTTAATTTTTAATTTTAATTTTTGATTATGTGTTGTGTTATTTTTTTTGTATTTTTTCAATTTGATTTTCTTTGTATTTTTAATTTTTTAATTTTTTGATTTAGTTTTATTTTTTGAGGTGTTTCACCAAGTACCCACATGATCAAAAAAGAATCTTGGAGTGTAATGTGGAGACTCTCTCCAATGTGTGCTAAACCGATATTAATCCTCAAGATGTAGTGACCACACCTCTTTATAAAGATTCTAATTTTGAATATAATTCCCTATATAGATGCATCAAAAAAATACGTTGGAAATATGGAAATATGGAATTATGGGGATATAATGAATAACTTTGTGTGGCACCTTATTCTATATTTAGGGAATTCAAACTTTGTTGTGTGTTATCCACATTATATAATATGATAATTCTCAATAAATGTGAGGTACATTGTTTAATGGTGGTAGGAAAATATCACCTAACAATATATACCAAATCTCTTGCTGGTATCTCACTTGGTAAAGCATGTTAATGTGTTATATAAAATATTGTGAGGTCATTATCTTGATCCCCCACTATTACACCATATTTTTATTAGGGGTAAGTGTGGTGCACCTAGTCGTTGTAATGGTAGCAGATGGAATTGACCAAAACCAAATCTACAAAAAAATACAAATCAATATATTGAATAGTGGATATTAAGGACATATATACTACAATAAAGAAGAAAAATAAATAAAATCATCTTTTGCATACCTTAGGATTTGTGGCATATATGTGCTTGAAATGTCATTTTTCACCTTGAGATTGACCAACAATAAAATATCAAATATCAAAGAGACAACTTGTCTTTGATTAAATTTATTCCATATGGTCAACATAAATTCTATTACATTCACCATATTTAGTATGAATTGTATATAAAAAATTCCAATCATAGGTGTTCTTCTCTTTATAGTTACAAATATGTCTTTATACATATTTATTTATAGTTTCAATATGTTTTTATAAATATGTCTTCGAATGTCATCTTGTGATTAGTATGCATATAAAGACAAGTTTTAGCTGCAATTTTTTCTTGTTTAAGTATAGATTGACCGCAAGGAGAGGATGATATGGTGATAACGATTGTGTTGATATGCTTATTTTAGAGAAAAATGTGATGAATGAAGTTTGCAAAGCAATAAAAGGGAAATCTAGTGGAAAAGTATTTGTTTCTAATTTCATTAACAAGATTGGAATGAAGAAAGAGCGTGATGAAAAATAAAACCTTAATGACTGGCATAATAGTGTTGCTACCCTCCCATATCGTCAATGCATGAATCTACCATAACCATGTCAAATTTCAGTGCATACGAGAACAAACTGAAAAAATTTCAACAATGGCCTCATTCTCAAGTCACATCACAACTAGCTCAAGAGACTTATACAACCCTCTAAAAATCAATTCACTGAAACTTGAAAAGAATAGATAATGCAAAACAATAAATTGTAGAATCAACTAATAACACTTTTAGATGATGATGATGGTGATGAGAATAATGGTGACACCTCCTGATAGTAGAGAAACAAATATGTTAGTCAACACAAATCATTAGCTCATCAATGAAAACAAAATATTATCATTTGTTAGTACCATGTTTCATAATCAATCAATTATAAATTGAAGTTTAACACCTAAACATTAATTTAGTCAATTTTCTAGACATTATGAGAACCCCTTGTGGGAACTATGTTCATGGGCAGTCATGGGCCAAGCTTACTTCTTTTGTGTAGGCGCCCCTTGCCAAGTTGGCCCAACCCACCAACTCATCACATGGGCAACCCTGTTGGGTGGGCGCCTTGGCGTGCCTAGCATGCGATGTCCCCATGGGCACCCCACCTTCTGTGGATGTGCCTAGAGTGTGGGCATTCAACTTGCCATGAAAATCAGTCAACACAAATAATTAGCTCATCAATGAAAACAAAATACTATCATTTGTTAGTGTCATGCTACTTAATCAATCAATTATAAACTGGATTTTAACACCTAAACATAAATTTAGTCAACTTTCTAAAAATCATTATGAGAACCTCTTGTGGGAACTCTATTCATGGGAAGTCATGGGCTGACCTTACTTATTTTTTATGGGTGCCTCTTTCCATGTCGGGCCGACCCACCAATTCGTCACATGGGCACCCCTACCGGGTGGGTGCCTTGGCATGCTCAACACACAACACCCCCATGGGATCCCAGCCTTCATGCAAGCATGCCCAAAGTGTGTCCGTTCACCCTATCATGAAAATCAATTAACACAAATCATTAGCTCTTCAATGACAACATAATATTATCATTTTTTAGTACTTGCTGCATAATCAATCAATTATAAACCAAATTTTAATACCAAAACATTAATTAAGATAATTTTCAAAAAATCATTATGATACATGTTGGCTTGTTGGGGGCTTGACCCAGGTTCAGTGTTAGTTAGCCAAACAAATCCCCACACTACTGGCCCTTTCGGCATCAGCCTGCGGAGCGCGGGCTGAAATCTCACTTGAAGCAGTATGGGGGGATGTTGGAACCAAGTTTCCACACCTTGAGATGGTCGTGATGCCAATTTATTTCTTTTATTCTTGCTTTCACGCAGGTCATTAAGTTCTACGGCTCTGTCAGCCCAACCCCTTATGCCTCCCTTTGATTGTTGAAAATAGCAACAAGAAATGATAAAAATAGAATCCAGTATATTCCAATTTTAATATGTCCTTAAGTTAAAATTGTGAATTAAAATTTGAATTTAGTCTCACCAGCTGCTTGGAAATAATTAATTCATTCATTATGGATTAATTAGTTGGAGAAATTCAAGTTAGAAGTCTTTCTGAAGTCATGCAACAGTTATCCCTTAAATTAAGGAGATTATCCCTTAATTAAGGAGATAAGATTGAGTTATATTTGAGTTGTAATTAGTTAACTCAGTTTACTGGGTTAAGTCTAGTTTAATTAGTTCCAAAATATTTGAGGGACTAATTTTGAGTTATCAGTCAGTTGATGCATGCATGCACTCAACCAGTGTACTCCAGATAACTGAAGGTTCCCTCATCAGAAACTCATGCATGTCTATTCTGAGAAAGACCCGGTTGAGCTAAACGTCAAGCACAATGTACTATCAGTTGCATGTTTTATACTATAAAGGAAATTCATGCATGCAGTCAAGGAAAAGGTTCCTTGAGGATTGCATAGTTCTGACAGGGTGTGAGATGAGTGTGAGAGATCAGTGTTCCACTTGGTTGAGAGTTTTCTACTTGGTAACAGGAGGATCACCCAAGAGGAACATCGCAAGGAAATAAGTGCTTGGAGGGCAGAGGAGAAGGCTTATGAGAAGCTTTGATTGCCTGTGATCATCTAGGAGGATTGTATTGAGAGCTCGCTAGCTGTGAGAGTTAAGGCTTTGTATAATTCTGATGTATTTCTACCTTGTATGATAATACAAATAGTGGGGTTTTTAGCTGAGGCTTTCCCCTGACTATTTTATGTGTTTCTTGTGTATTGATTCTTCTTCTTCTGGTTATATGTGTTCAACTTGATCTTGCTCAATATTTAAGCTTCCTCAAAGCAATTGATAGTAGAAGTAGATTATAGTATTTTGCTTTGGTATATTGCATTATCGGGTTAATCTACAGTCAGATTTTCTACTTAGTCTTAGAGTGAGATTTGTAGAGAATTTGCAGAATTTCCACATGGTATCAGAGCTAGCTAATCTATAGAGAAATTTCTACATGGTATCGGAGCTAGCTGATCTATAGAGAAATTTCTACATTGATACCTCCGCGAAAGGGTACGAATGACCTTTGTGCAGCCCTAACCTTCATTTCAGACACTTTCGCGTTGCTAAGGCAGCGAATAGCACATATTGTCAAGTTATTTTAAGGATCTTACTTATCTTATTAGATAATCATCGTTAGCACCACGTAAACATATATCGTTATTTGCGTTCAGTTATCCATCGTAATTACATACATTCGCGCATCACATAAGCATTATAAATGAAATTCATACACAACATGACAAGATGCATTAATCGGAACAAAGACACAAAATTTGCAGAATACTTCTCTTTATTGATATCTTCAAGTGATTACAGACACTATCCGCCCTGCGCACACAGCTTCAAGGGTCCGCACACTCAGCTACAGACTTCCACCCGAGGCCTCTGTGCACTCAGCTGTAGATCCTCTACCTACGCTACGACCCGAAACTTAGACTTATTATTTTAGAGCTATGATTCTCTTCTTGACTATTGAACTACTTAGAGGTTACTTACTTAGATCTTTTTATACAATCCCATGGTTCGCAGACCATGGGTAGATCTTTTACAGCTGACTTTACTTTACAAAAATAAGGGCGGACAACCCTTTATGAATCATGACACCTTCACGACCCATGACCACAAAATGCGGAGTCTTTACAAGTTTATTACAAAATTCGACCCAAAATATGGGCTTTTAGCCCCAAAACTATACTTGGGGGATCCCATTCCCAACATGCCCCCAACACAAACATCATGACTCGCCCTCGAGTCACTCGGCAGGCACAGAGATCTTTGCACAAAGCCCTTCCAGCTCAACTCATATGACCACAACCTCAGTCGTGCACTGTGTGGCTACTTTCTTCCCGTCTTCAACCATCTGCTCAGTCACTGCTCTTGAAGTGTCGATGTAAAGCTTTTGCTAAGTTTCTTGTAGAGTTGCAAGCTTTCCTTCAATGGAGCCTGTTACCGTGTAAGCCTCATCCAGCCAGGGCTTTAGTCTTGCCTTCAACACTTCTTCCTTGTGCAGCGCTGCATCCACCTGTTCTTTTAGGGTCTTGGCCTCCTGTAGCTTTGCTAGTCTTTGTGTCAGCGCGATGGTTCGCACTGTGCCCTTGACTTCATCATAGCACTATTGTAGCTTGCACGCTTCCATCTCTAGTCGTTGTACATTGGGGTCCTCCTGCAAGCTTGTCAGGACCTCAAACGACTGCTCAAAAAATTGCGTGCAGTCTGCTACTACACTATCCACCGCCGCTACTGCTTCTGTGACAGCGATTGCCCACTACTCCTTCACTTCTGGTGGAGTTGAAGGTTGGGCCTTCAACTGTAATTTCACGATCTATAGGTTCAAATCCAATTGAACCTTCGCCATCTTGGTACAAGTGTCATGCACCCCCGTAGCTAGCTTGCAGATGTGCACCTCGATTGGCTCCTCCTCAGGAATGGCCAACTCTAGGACCATTCGGCATGCCTCCTCGATGACCTGCATAATGCATTTGCTATGATTAGTTGCCGCAGTCACAACAGTGATGGCAAATTCTTGTTGTAGTTTCATCTGCTCATTGTTGATCTGTTGTTCACTGATTACCTGGAGGGCATGGTGCTCACGGGCCCTTAGCTTTGCAATCACTCCATCCTATAAGAGGTGGAGTGCTTCTCCTAGGAGCATTGCCAAATTCAACCCTACTCCCATTAGGGCACTGAAAATGGGCCTATCAACTTCATTCTCCATGGTTAGTGCTCCATCAGACAACACTATCGCACTCGAGGCCTTCATGCGCAGCATCTCGGCAGCCTCTGAAGTGCCGATAGTAAGGCCAGTGGAAATTGTGCTAGCCTGAGATGCATGGATCTGCAGCTCCTGTTAACCTATTTGGCTAGCCCCCAAGATTATTTGTTGTTGTTGTTCAAACTATTGTAGAGCCTTCGTGGTGACATCCCTTACTGTGTCACTGATCTTGTGTAAATCACCCTCTGTTAGTGTGATAGGGTCTAGTGATATCTTGGTAGCCTTTGATTTCTTCCTAGACCCTCCTTTCTCATGCTCCCTTGGGCGCTTGATGCAAGCAGATGTCTCCTGAGGGTCCACACCGTGCTGTTCTATCTACTCGTCTATCTTCTCCTCTGTCTCAGTTGAAGGCGACCTTGCACCTTTGTCAGAGCCTCACTTTGTGCCACCTATTTGCTTCCCTTTCTGCTATGCGGCATCGCGCTCCGCCTGGGCCTTGTCAGTGGCCTCTTTTTTTTCTCTTTTCATCTAGATGAGTCATCTTTAGCTTGGCCTACTCCTTCTTTCTCTGCGTGGCAAACTTGCTCCCTCCCACCGCTAAGTCTGTTGTAGCGCGCCACTCTGCCGGCCATTGATTAAGCACCACATCAATGGTATCATCTGTTGCCAGGTAAGGAAGTCATACCATTTCTGTGTAGGGTCCTTCCGCACCCTAATGGACACATGGTGGAAGTTTGCTTTAAACTCTACATAACCCTGCAGGTTGGCGTACACCGTAGGCGAAAAATGCAGTTTGCGATTGATGGCCATGCGGATGTTCATCTCCATCAAGATCCAGAAGATATTGTTGTCCTTGATTCAATGCACGTCGTTGGTCACCCACAGCGAAGCGTACTTCACTGCTTCTGGTAGGTCTGGCATGATTGAAGGGAATTGACTATCCTTTGGCAGCTCCCATGTACCAGCACAATTGACAGAAAGAGCCATGCGTAGTGGAACATCTTGCTGAGCTCTTGCGTTTCGCGACAGTTTGCTAGGAACTCGTCGCGAAGGTAGCCTGACCAGTTGAACTGGACTCCTTCGGTGCACTAGGCTCCTAGCGTGATGATAGGTGTTGACACCTCATCAACATGACACTTCCTCATCACTTTCCCTGCTAAAATCTACGTAACTACCTTTACAGCAGGGTCGCAGATGCTGGATATGGCATATTCGCACAACTTGGATTCCGCGAGGGCCTGCTCACCGCCTTTTTTGCCAAATATCATGGCCGAATTCTCTCCTGTATACGACAATCATGTTATCTTATGAATCGATCTATCTGTGATGGGTATTGGATCCTCCAGCCACAGACATCCATCATGCACCAAGCACAGCAACTGCTTGATGACCAATACTGTAACCATGCTACAGTTGTAGTGCGGCACCCAAAGCGGGTTGAGCAACCCTGCCTTGTGTACTCCTATGAGCCACCTCAGTGGCTCCAATGGAGTCATTTGAGTGTTTGTATCAATGATGTGGTGCATCAGCTGCTTGGTTGCCAGGTGTGGGAACTTCTCATGGTTGGTCAAGTCCCAGTCTTCAAGTTTTAATAAAGGAACCCACCCCAAGCGTCGTCCTTCGAAAACAATATCATTCGCTAGTAGAGGGGTTTGCAAGGGGGTCTCGCTCTCATCGATGTCTTTTAGCACCTTGGTCTTGCCCTTACACAAAGGGACATACTCACGCAACCAAGTAATAGGGTCAGCACCCTGGGCTTCAATCTCCTTCACTTCAACTCCCACATCCTCCTCGTCCATCAGGATGTCTTCAATTTCTTCCTCCTCTGACTCCAAATTTATGGCTTTGCCCTTCTCCTGTGCAGTGGGATTTGGTGGGTTTCTTCGTGGCAATGTGCGCATTGGTATTGCAGGATGCTTTCCCCTTTTATCCTTCACGGTCTCCTTAGTTGGGATGGGTTTTGGTCTCAGAATCCTTGGTGATTTAAGGACTTTAGCTAGTACTTCGGCAACCTCTGGAGCAGCTACTTCTGCCACCATCTCCATTTCCGACACTAACTCCTCTACTTCGGTAATATATGGCTTCTGTGGGCGCCGACATAACGCTTTCCAACAGTGCCCGCAACATCTCTGGTAAGTTTGCAAATGCTAGAGTCACTTTCAAAGCCTCGAAGAATTCTCGATTCATGTGTTCCTGAGAGCTCAACAACTCAATTCTCCAATTGCAAAGTGCTTTTCGCTAGATAACCACTTGTAATTTATAGGGCATTTTGAATTCAAATCCGATCATTCCCCCCAAATTCGGTTCATTAATGATTGGCGGAAGATCTTCAAGGATCAGACCCATAAATTTTGTCTTAAATGCCGGTCGCCCACTCCATTTGGCCGCATTTCTCTCGTCAAATCATGAACAATGAATTTAACGGTCACTTTTCAGCCGACCTACACGATTTCTCCCTAGGTAGCGCAGCTCCCTTTGTGTTGCCGCAAACCCTGTGACACTTCCTTGCTTCGCACAATCCTCCAACCACGTAGCTCCCCAACCAAGACAATGTAGTTTATAGTCCCGCGCCTCCTTTCAGCTGCCTGAAGTGCTAATACTGTGCTACCTTCATGTAGTCACATGGCCGGACCACCAATGTATGGCTTCAAACGACTGTTATTCACCTTTCCTAGGAAGGGATCTCCATTCAATTTGACCAGTTGTACCGCTCCTTCATCGGTAATCTCCTTAATGACATAGGGCCCTAACCAATGCATTCTAAATTTCCCTGGAAATTTATCAAACTTACTGTTATATAACAAAACCAGGTCATTTACCTTAAAGGTGTGCAACTTAATGTGTCGATCATGCCATGCTTTTTCGCACTGCTTTTGGACTTGTTGGTGAAATCTAGTTAGAAATCTCTCTTCTTCAAGCTCATCCAGTTGTGCAAGCATTTCCTCTAGGGCTCCACGATCCGTCATACCTGTGAGTGTCGCTATGCGCAAACTAGGCACAATGTATTCCACGGGAATCACTACTTCAACACCATATACAAGCCTAAAGGGTGTTTGTCCAGTCAGCGTCTTGCATGTCGTTTGATAGGCCCATAGTACCGCAGGTATGCGTAGGTCCCAATCACTTTGCTGAGCATTGCACACCTTGGTCAGTGCATTCTCTAGCACTCTATTGAATGCTTCCACCATCCCGTTATCCTGCGAATGATAAGGCGTGAACGACTAGTGATATACCTGAAATTCCTATGTTAACACGTTGATCGTCTCATTCATAAAGTGCATACCACGATCACTCATCGAAAAATTTGGACAGATAAATTGCGTCAGTACATACTCAAAGAGGAACTTTGCAGTAGTCGTGCCTGTGCAATCCTTCACAGGTTGTGCCTCCACCCAACGAGTCAAATACTCCGTCGCAGTGATAATGTACCTCGCTCCTGTCTTTCCTTGGGGCTGGGTTGGTCCCACAAAATCTATCACCCATTTCTCAAAGGGTTGTAACGTCATCTATGGGTTCGGAGGCATCTCATCCCTCCGTGATGACCTGCCAGTCCTTTGACACACATCACACGCTTTGCAGTAAGCTTTTGAATCTTGATGGAGAGTTGGCCACCACAACCCTGCGTGTAGAATCTTTTTCGTGGTCGCTCTCCCTGCATAATGTCCTCCTGCGACGCCCCCATGAGCATCCACATGGACGCTACTTCTTTCAAACTCGATTACATATCATCGCAATATCTCATCAGACCCGATTTTGTACAGATGCCCAGCAATGACAGAAAAATACGCCACGCGCACCACTAACTCCTTCTTTTGTTGGATGGTATATCCTTTCGAGGCAGTTCATGTCGTTAGGAAATGTATGATATCTTCAAAATGACCATCCTCAATGTGCACTGTAAAATGTTGTGCGTCAGGCAATCCTTCCTCCAAATTCGGTGGGCTCTTCCCCTGTTTCGATGCGCGATAGATGGTCTGGTCCCATGCTCAGTTGTCCAGGCTTCACAATAACTTCAAAATCATACTCTTGGAACAATAACAACCATCTGCAGATTCTCCCCCCCAACACAGGCTTATTGACCAGGTGTTTCAGCGCGAAGTGATCTGTATACATCTTAAAATGGCCACATAGAAAGTAGTGTCTAAACTTCTAGAGCACGTATACCACGGCTAACCCTTCGCGCTCGGTGGTGGAATAGTTCTTCTCTACCTTGGATAACCTTCTTCTTGTAAACGCGATAGGATGGTCCAAGTATCCTCCACCAGCCTATGTCAGTACTGCTCCCAGTGCTATACATGACGTGTCGACATGTACATGAAATTCCTTCTTCCAATCTAGGAAGAATAGAATCAGCGTGGTGACCATATTTTCTTTCAATACATCCAAGCTCTTATTACAGTCCTCATTCCAGCAGAATGTGACATCCTTTTTCAACATCTTCTCCATGGGTGCAGTGATCTGGGCACAGCCTTTGATAAACTTTTTGTAATATCCCGTATGTCCTAGGGTAGCGCGTAGCTATTTCACACTCCTTGGAGCTTCCAAATTTAGTATCACTGTGATCTTCGTGGGATCTACCATCAGTCCCTTCCTGCAAACCACATGACCCAGCAAGGTCTCAAAAGGAACACAAAACAAGCACTTCTTCATATTGAGCGTTATCTGGTATCTTTGACAGGTATCTAGCATTAGGTGCAAACTTGCCACATGGAATTTCACCAACCCAAACACGGTCCAATCATCAAAGTATACTTCCTGGAACTTATGAATAAACTCCTTGAATGCAACAACGACTATGAGCGAGAAAACTGCAGGCGCATTCTTCAATCTAATTGACATTACAGTGTTCTAAAAACACCCCCACTTAGTTTTGAAGGTCGTCTTGCTCCTATCCTCCAGCGCGATTTTGATCTGATGGTACGCAGAGAACCCATCAATGAAGGAATATGCTTCCTAGCCACCTAAATTATCCAACACATCATCCGTGAATGGAGTCAGGAAAGGATCATGTATGCAAGCATCATTCAACTTTCTGAGATCCACACATATCCTTATTTCATCCTTCTGCTTCTTCTCCTGTACCACCATTGGGCTTACCCAGTCAGATTTTTCCACAGGCTCAATGATGCTTGCTGCGAGCATCGTGTCTAACTCTAAGCGGACCTTCTCCTTATACTTTGGATTGAGACGGTAAGGTCTTTGCTTAACTGGCTTCGCGTCGGGTTTCAACGGGATCTTCATAACACTTAGGTCCCTGATTATCCCTTTCAAGTCTGCAAACTTGGTAGGGAACAAATCTAGGTATTCGTGGAGCAATTCAGTGACCTTATCCACCGTCGCATCATCCCAGTAATCTCCAATATTCACGAATTTTGGCTTTGACTCTATACCAATGTTTACTTCTTTTGTTTTCAGTGGCGTGGTTATATAAGGATTCTTAATCTATGGTCCTTCAACCTCGTGGTGACCTTCTGTTTTAGGGATGTTAATCTTTCATGAATCCTCATCCTCTTCTTCAGTGATTACTTTATAGCATTCTACCACGTGACTCAACCGAGTAGTCCAATCAGGCTAAATCAGGTCCAAAGGATCCTGCAGTATTCTAAAGATTGTTGCTTTAACCTCTTGTAGCACCTCATCAATAAAGTCAAACCCATCTTCAAAGATGAATGTCATTATGAATCCTTCGCGCAAAATATCCCATTCACATGTACCATGGCAGAGCTCTGTTTCTACATGCCAGTTCATCGGGACGACATCCAGGGTGTGACAGAACAAGTGCACCCATTAAGGTTGGGGCTTCTCTCCATAAGCCTGAGCCCATTTGGCCAAGTGGGCACGTGGGTCATCCTGCCCATCGTATTTTTCTATTATTCATACCTTTGGCTTCCCAAAGTGGGTTCTCATCATCCTCCTACATTTGCACCAATCATCAAAGCTTCCCTTGTGCATACCCCACCATCTTGCCGGCGTAGAGCACAGTGCCCAGTCCAATGCCTGGAAGTGATGCTTTTCTAGTACCTCCCCCTAAAATGCATCCAAAAAGATATCTACATCATTCAGGCCATCATAAGTGGGCAGGTTTCTCACTTTTGACGACACACAGTGCAATGACCGGGTCATCATGTTACAACTCAGTGTAGTTACCTCATGTAACCGATTCTTCCAGCGCTCTAGTTCTTCATTAGAGTCCAAGGTGCAGGAATTCTCGCGATCCCATGTAATTCGTACATCTGCTGTTGGATTCACCCAACCTTGGTCTCATTCTGTTATCTTATAGATATAGTCTAGATCATCATCACTCTCATAATTGCGGACTGGTTCAGTATAGTGCAATCCCTCTGTAGGATCTAGGGGTACTATTACACAGAGCAATTTATTTTCAAATATCATCTTTTGCTTCTTCAGGTTGATCACCCTGTTCATATCAGTAGCCCAATCAATTCCAAGGAATGTTGTGTAGGGGTTGTTATCGTCCATAATTTCTATTACTTCAAATTCAGCCAGTGAGCTCGCACCTTCAATATCTATAGTCACCCCTTGCAGCCGCCCCATGGGGATGATCTTCTGCTAATTCACCATCCTTAGCTGAATCGAAGACCACTGCAGCACGGGTCTTCCCATCCGTTCCCAGGTCTACTTTGGTAGGATGTTCGCATCTGACCCCAGGTCCAAAATAACCTGATCCATTTCATACTCTCCTATATGTGTGGTCAACCTCATCTCCTGTCTCGTCCTTGTTTTATGCTTACCACCCTTTCGTACTACGCGTGGCTCACCTGGAGTGTTTATGGCACACTTATTTATAAGCTCCTGTAGCCCCTTCACAACCTTGCTATCACGCAGTAACTTCATGCAAGTCTTTAGGAAGGTTGTAAGCATAGAAGGGTACATCTCCTGATTAGGCTTATACTTCCTTCCTGAGGTGGAGGCCTCAACAAAGCTCTTATTTGCTTCCATGAATGTTTCACGTGCGTGCTCAAAATCAAACTCAGCCTCCTTCGTTGGATCTTTGCGAACCCATGTTTTCTCATCGGGATGTTTCCCCTTGTCATCTTCTATTGTGATTCCACTTCGGTGCACTATATTCATGTTCGGATCCTCTTCGCGAGGCTCAAACCTCATCATTTGCAGGTTCTGAGTCGGTTGAGGTGGTAGCACCCCTTTGTCGCGTATCCTTGCTATCAAATAGAGTGTGATATTTTCACAATGGATCTGTTGGGTTAGTGCAATCACAAGCATAATGTCTTAGTCCTCCACAATTGTAGCAGATCAACTGTCCCCAACCTCTGCCAGGTCCTCCTCCACCTCGGGCTTGTCCGCGCCCCTGAAAGCTTGTCCGCGCCATCCCCGTGCTTTGGTTAGGGGGTTGTGTTTCTTCCTATACCCTATAGGCGGGTGTCTTATCCATCATCAATTCATAGCTTCTACAATTACGCTCATCATGCCCTACCAACCTACAGAAGTTGTAGAACAATTGTTGCGGTGTCTATACAAACTTTTGCAGCAAATGACAATTATCCATGGCATGTTTTCCTACTACCTCACATATAGCGCACCACAATGCAAGTCCCACACTCAGTCTTGCCTGAGCTTCTAGCCTCAAAGGTATCGGCCCTCCTCCTGCAATATAGTTTGCAAATACCAGGCAATGGTCTTTGTCATGCCCTTGACCCTTGAATTTCAGGCACCATACCTCTTCACACACCTTTGGTTGAACTTTTTTGTCCTGCTTCAAACTTTGCATCTCGAGGAAAAGATTTTTCGACTACACATGGATCTGTTGAACCCCCAAATTTGGATCTTGCATCAGTGTTTCATGCAGTCTCATTGCAAACTCCAAGGCCTCCGCCTGAGTCGTTATCTTCTGTTGTGACAGTGAAACCCTTAGGTGTGGCAGAAGTGAAGCTACAAACCACTCACGATGATGTCCATCTGTTAAGTTCATGTTAGCTTCGCGTATTTTACAATTCAACCTCTGATCTAATTCCCAAGGTGTCTCACCTGGTTGCATCACAATTTCCTTGAACCCCACAATCGATTGTGCCTTAGATTTAGGCCTATTGAATTCTCTGTTTAGCGCGATCTAAATGTCTGCCACTCCAGCATTTGGGTTATCATTAGATTACTTGATATACTAGGTTAGCACCCGATCCTGTAGAGCACTAACTAGTGTTGCCTTCTTCATGTGATCATCTGTAACGCCCTAAGCTTCCCATACAACTTTCGCAATGAACCAGAACTAGTTTGGGTCCTCATTTCCCAATCCTTTGAGTAAAGGCAGCTTCACTAAATTTTCCATACTGAACTGCAGTGGAGGCAGAGGTGGTGTTACACAGTAATTTGTCACCGTTTGTCACCGTCCCTGTTACCCCTCTCCTGCATCTTGGAGGACTCATTATGGGACTTGTGAGAAGTGACAAGACTTGAAACCACTTGCATCATTCACCTCTGAACATGAGCTTCATATGCCCTGAAGACATCTCCTGCACCTTGCCCTTAAAAATAGCCCTTTTTACATTAGTGCAGGCCCACTGTGTTATGCCCGCGCCAATGGGGAAAATCCTATAAAAGGGGCGCGCCATTAGCGCTCTGTCCCAGAGTCGCAATCGCGCCAACCTTTTTGGGTAAAGTTTTTAACCAATCAACCTCCGAAAGTTCTATCCAACTCATTCACCAACTAAATCCAAGTTAAGTGAGGATGGTTTGGCTTCAAATCTCCTTGAATGGGAAGTAGTTTGCCACCATTCCATAGAAGTTT
>APFE030367034.1:24496-36841 GCA_000404065.3 Pinus taeda
GGGTGGTGATATCTCACTTTGTTTTTCACTTGCCTCCGTGGGTTTGGGTGATCCTATTTGACCTCTCATCTGCTCATTTCCACGTCATCATGACCTTTGATCCATTGATGTCAAATACTGCCAACTCCACTGTCGTGCTGCCGATGTGTTCAAGAGAAGTTGACCTCTGAAAGAAACCACCTTTGTCTGATAGTTCATAAATCTTACTTCACAACATTGTCTCTTCCCGTCTCGTGTCGATGATGTGGGAAACATTATGGCCCCCCTTCGACGAAGATCACTTCTTGTCGACTTCAGCTCATTATCCAGGAAAGTGACCTAGAGACTCCCTTCAGGTACCTTGGAGCCTGCATGCCTCAATGGCAGGTTCTTCGTGTTCGACGCGAGGTTTTCATCATTAGCCTCCGATCGGATGACTCTACGGGTGTTCGACACCGGCTCATTCATTCGCACGCCGTGGATTGTACCTATAGTACCCTGAGGACCATCGTCATTATTGGTGGCACCTCTCGAGTCTGTTAACAGCTTTCATTATTGGCTGGTAATCAGACGATGTTCATGTATGTTCGACTTCAACTCCTTTATTCACATGCTTGAACTTGTACTCTGTTCGGATCGAGCTGGAGCGCAAGACCCCGGATTGTGCATGTTTTACATCAGGGTTGCATTTTGTGGATTTTTGTAATCATTACCTAACTCATTCATTGGATGGCTGCGACCATACCTGAGTCCATTTATAGATCCTCATCGGTTGGCTGCGTCCATGCCTGGGATCCAGTTTTATACTCTGTCACAGATGGCTGCGCCCATACCACATATATATCATGTACTTGAGATATCAGTTGTACTTCTTTTCGCAGGTTCTCCGGCGGCAGTGTTTCAGTCACACATGTTCTTGCAAAGCACTTCACCCCTCTCTCTCTCGGGCCTCATGCTTTAGGGGGCATCTGTTACACAGTAATTTGTCACCGTTTCTCACCGTCCCTGTTACCCCTCTCCTGCATCTTGGAGGACCCATTCCGGGACTTGTGAGAAGTGACAAGACTTGAAACCACTTTCCTTATTTACCTCTAAACATGAGCTTCATATGCCCTTAAGACATCTCCTGCTCATTGCCCCTAAAAATAGCCCTTTTTGCATTAGCACGGGTGCCCTGTGTTATGCCTGCGCCAATGGGGAAAACCCTAAAGGAAGGGCGCGCCATTGGCACTCTGTCCCAGAGTTGCAATCGCGCCAACCAGTTTGGGAAAAATTCTTAACCACTCAAACCTCCGAAGTTTCTATCCACCTCATTCACCAAACTGATTCCAAGTTGGGTGAGGATGATTTGGTTTCGAATCTCCTTGGATGGAAAGTTGTTTGCCACCATTCCATGGAAGTTTCCAAGTGATGAATCCAAATCTATGATTGTGGGGGATTGACCTTATCTCTTCCTTCTCCTCTATAAAAGCTTGTTCCCATGGCTTGGACAAGCTATTTCTAGTTCTAGTTCTAGTTCTGGTTCTAATAGCTTTGACTCTTGTAGCAATACTTGTGCTGAAAGGAAGACATCAAAAGGTTGGAGTTGCAAGAAGCCTTCTTTGTATCCATAAGGCTTTCCCTAAGTAAGGAGACTTTGTCACTAAAGAGAGAGAGAGCTTGTCCCTCACCCCTTCAAGCTTTTGCAAGACTTGTGTAGCTGAGCACCCAGCAAAAGGAGGACTTGACGTGTCAGGACGCTGGTTGTATTCTCCTTTGTTGTTATTAATAATAGATGACTATCATTATGGTTCCATTCTCGTTGTACTTGTAATGGTTGATGTTGAATTATATCCTTCCTGACTGATGTATAATTACATATATTAGATTTCACGCTTGTGTTTGTGTTGTTCTCTTTGTGTGCAGGTGTCCATTCACAGAGATAGTGGAGGATTGTGACCGGCCAAGACAAAGGAGCGTGGGCGACGTCTCTTCTACGAACAAAAGCGTTGGAACTCAAGTAGGTCTTCATCACCTACCTTTAATTTGCAATTAGGAACTTGTGTGATAACATTTTTTGATTGTTGCTAGACCCGTTCTGGGCTAGTAGGGATCGCCTCTATCCGTAGAGGGGATTTACCTCTCCAACAATTTGGCGACTCTGCTAGGGAGTTTAGCTTGTTGTTTAATTTGTAAACTTAGACGGAGTCTGAAGCATGGCCAGATAGCCTTCGAAACACTACTTCTTTGCATTAGTGAAGTAGATCAAAGCCGCTTCAGTCAATCTCTAGTTTGGTTTACGGCTTGAACAATTTGGAGTTTGTCTTGCCTCTTTGGTTTTCTCTTGTTTGCTTGCTTGGATAGCTTTTTGGATTGAATTTCTTACTGCCTCTTTCTTCCTGGCTTACCTAGATACTGTAAACCAAGCTGTAGACTGCTTATTTTTCTTTTTGAATTGGCAAACTTCATTAGCGCGGTTTTCGCTTTGACAGTCACGCTAGTGGCCCTTGTTGCTAACTAACAACCCGCGCCAATCCCTGTTTAGCACGAGTTACAGCTTGACAGTCATGCCAGGCCTCTTAGCTTTTGAGTTCACTTGTTTGCCTGCCTTCTGAGCTTGGATTTGCATTTTACCATGTCTTTTTCAATTACTGGAGTGCGTTTGATCCTTGTTTGATTGGTTCTTAACCTCTGTCCTTCAGGTGTTTGCCTCTTTCTATCGATTTCACACCTCAACCCTAGGGCATCTAGTGGCCGTGTGTGTCGAGCCTTCCGTAGGAGTTTTGGGTTTCTTGATGGTCCAGTTGACTTTGTGATTTCTTTTCGCACTTGTTCACTGATTGTTGAACTATTTTTGATTGATTTCCGAGTGACTTGCTTTTTCTTGCTTGGATTTCATTCTAGCTTTGTTCGAGCTTAGATCACATAGCTCGTACAAGCCTTTGTTTTCCTTTTGATTTGGATAACTATTTTAGTGTCTTGGGATTTCATTGTGTTCTCATTGAGTGAATTTGTCTCTTTTACTCAGTGTTATTGTCTTTCAAAATTCATTCTAGTGCATTGTGCCTTTGAAAAGAAATCAAACAATCTCTTTTGCGTTCAATAGTTAATGGAATAGAACTTTTCGTTGATTTGTATTATTGAAAAGAAAAAGTTTTATTTATTTTCCATTAGCTGCATTAGGGTGTTTGATTGATTGTGCTCATTTTTTTTGATTGAAAATTCTTAACCTTCTTGTAGTTAGTATTCATCGAACGAAATGGTATTCTTTGGCATATAGCTTTCATTTAGGAAATTGTGAAAGATCACATACGGTAGGACCTGAAATCGAAACTTAACTAAAGATCAACCATAAAATAAACCGAATGAACTTAAAAACGCATTGGAACATAACGCTCACATTCTAGAGGTCTAGGCTAGAGACGTGCTCTGGCGTCGTTAAACCTAGTCACTTTTGTTCTCGCATTAAGGTTGGGTGATTCCTCCTTGTGTGATTCGATTGTGGTCTAGTACGGACTTGGGCTCCCACGTACCGTCGTGTATATATGGGGATACTCCACTAGGTTAACATCCTTGATCCATAGGAAGCCGTGGCTGCCGCCTTACAAGCCGTAACGCACCAAACACAGCATTCGGGAAGATTGACTGCAGTACAGAAAGTCCTTGGTTTTCATATGATTACCAAGGTGTATAAGACGTTTTACGGATTGTCTGGTAAACCCCTTGCCTAGTTTCTCCAGAGCAATCACTTTTTGATCCTTTTCGGACTCCTTAAAAGAAAATGCTCTATTGAGCATTTGTCGCTTCGGGCTCATTAAACATTCGAAGGCGACTAGAGTCATCTTTTGTCCTTTTCTCGACTCTTAAAACATGAAAAGGTCAAGTTGTGTCCTAATGTCCTAAAAATTTATTCGACCACGATAACATTCACCTTGTTAGATCTTGTTTGCGTTTAGTTTTGAGTAGGGTCTCTTATCGTTAGCTTGTCTAGGGTCTCTTATCATTATCGTTAGCTTGTCTAGGGTCTCCCGTCCCAAGTGACCAAGGGTCTCCATCTTCTGCTGCCCCTGAGACACCGGTTTGTGGCGACACTTTCCCTATTGTTCCAAGTGTCCAACTGTTGAACTCTCGTGCTCCAGAGGACAAGCTTTACGACTTGTTTTGGAACCCTGTTTGGGAGCCCTCTGAAGAGGATTTTCCCACTACTCATTTTGGTGTTGCATCTCCGATGGCTTCTTCCGACATGGAGGATACATCTCCTGTGTCGAGTGGAATGCCTGTTATGTCGAGTATTGATACTCCCATTATGGCTACATCCCCAGTTATCTCTACGCCCTACACTGTTACGCCTCTCGGTATCACAGTGTCGGCGCGTTATAGATCTCTAAGGGATGCTATGAACTCTGCGACTTCCTCTTCTATGTGGGATCACAACATTGTCCCTACCACGGGACCATTTGTTTCCCAAGTTCACCATACTGCTATTACATCAGTTCCAACCAATCCGACCATCTGTGTCGCGTCATCAACTCCAGTTGCTAGTGTCGTTACAGCATCTTCTGCTGTGACTTTTGTTGCCCGCCCATCTTGAGGCCCGGTACAAAGTGGTCCATCGGCACATACTGCTAGAGTTGTCCATCCCGCAAGTGGTGCCCCGCCTCTTTCTAATGCTATTTCGGCAGGGGGGCATACTCCCAATACTTGCATAATGTCCAGAACCCATGCGGGCAAGGCCCCTATTATGATCCTGTCAATCATTATTTGTATACCTCCTTGCCGAATGAGCCCTATGTTGAGGCTTCAGTTCCGTTGAATGCGGCTTGGGGTGCCGCCGGATATGGCGGTGGCCAGTTCCGTCCAGGTCAAGGACAGCCATCTCAAGGACCACCCTACCAGGGTCAACCATCCTACTCGCAGCCTAATCATGGGCAGCAGTATTATGGCCAGAACTACCCAGGTCAACCTGGAGGCTCGCAAGGACAACCCTATCCGGGACAACCTTTAGCCTCTAGTGGTCCGTCTTATACATATCTTGGGCAACCTTCTGGAAACTTGGGACAACCCTATGCTCAGCAAGGACAACCTGGGCCCCAACAGGGATACCCTTTGGGGCAAACCTATGGGAACCCGGGACAACCTTACAGTCAGCAAGGTCAACCCGGAAACCAACAAGGCTACCCTTCTGGGCAAGGTGGCTAGCCTTACACACAGCAAGGCCAGCCCACTGCTTGAGCCTAATCAGTCATCTGGTCTACAAGGACAACCTTCAGTTTCGCAAGGACAACCCATCGCTCAGCAAGCTCAAACTTCTGGGAAAATGGGTCCGTCTCAGATCCAACCAGGAAAACCTTCCGGCCAGATGGCCCAACCTTCGCAAGGATATCTTTCTGGGGCGGCTCAACCGGGCATGTAGATGGTTCCTGCTTCGCAGCCTCAACCCGGTTACCAACCCCAGAATCAAGCTGATCTCCATTCAAAAGGTGGGTACCAATCCCAAGCTTCTTATTCAGGTGGGTACCAATCCCAACCTTCTCAGCAAATGTCGCCTGGTTCTCAGGCTCAATATGGGGCACAGCAACCATATGGATACCAGTAACCCCAGGGGAAAAATCAATATGCCCCGTATCAAAATTATCAACAACCTACAGGGCAGTATGGTAACCAATGGGGCGTTGGGGAACAGAACCAGTATCAACCATCCGGTTCCAGATATAACCCTTATTGACAAAATTCTTATGGACAGTGTCCTTTTGGACTTGGTCCATCTAGACAGGGCCCTTTTGGACTTGGCCCATCTGGACAAGGCCAGTGGAGGCAACCAGCAACTGGATGGAATTTTGGCCCTAACTCATATCCACAGATGTCCTTCAACCTGCAGCTACCATTTCTAGCGACGTTGGAACTGCCCGACGTGTCGAAGTTAACAAATGATCCCATTTTGCATAATCCACAATGGCCACCAGTTCCAACTAAGATACCTGGTGACTATCCCAAATTTGACGGCAAAGCCGGAGAGGACCCTCAAGCCCATGTAATGACGTATCACTTATGGTGCTCGTCTAATTCATGGCTTGATGATTCGATTCGACTTCGCCTCTTCCAAAGGACTCTCACTAGTTCTGCCGCTAAATGGTATATTGAATTGACGCGCGCGTCATTTCAAGATTTTAATTCATTAGCTATGGCATTCCTTACTCACTTTCAGTTACCCATCCGGTACGAGACAGGGATCCATCTCCTTACGTCTCTTAAGCAGGATACAGCTACGCACATCTCTGATCATATACATGAATGGAGAAGGCGTCGTCGGTTGATCAAGTTTTGGATTCCTGATCAACTCCTCACCGATTGGTCACGACTTCCTTTTGTCCCTAAGATTGCACGGGACATTGCTATGGGAGCCTGCGTGACTGAAGAGCAAGCGATCGCGCGCGCTCAGTACCTAGACTTAGTTTACTCTCATTCAGGTACCTTGTATGAGTATTTGTCGGACGCCCCGAGACCCAGTACATCCAAGGCTCCGCCGGAGCCATCTGTCGATGGAGTTATTGGCTCTGTGAACCCGACCTCTAAAAAATCATCTTCAAACCCTGGGAAGAAAAATTTTGGTGCTTCTAACGAAAACACTTCTCAGGGTGGTTCAAATTCTGGTAGTACTTCTGAGGTCAACGCCGTACAGTCCACCACGGCGGGTAAGGCCTCGAAAGGAAAGAAAAAAGGAAAATGAAAGAATAAATCTGAGCAACCTAAACAGGAATCCTCCAAACCTCCAGCCGAGGAAGGAGCTAAGCGCAAACCCAAATATCCTTGTCTCATTTGTGAGGAGGATCACTACACTAAGGACTGCCCAAGGCGATCCGAAGTTAGTCGTTTGTTGAAAGGTGCTCCTGGGGTTCCCGCGGTTCTTAAAGAACCTTTTCCCTCTCAGCAGACTCAAATGGTGGTTGATCCATCTTCTTCTCCCTTTGGTTCCCAAGTCTTCATGGCTGGATCTATTCCCGTTCATGTAACGACTCGAGCAAATGAGTATCCGTCATCCGCCAGGAAGGAGCCCGAGGTTCCCTCAAATGCTCCTTCGTCCAGCTCTGGTCCACTCCATATTGAGATACCAAGGACTGAGACGACCATCTGGCCCCCTCCTAAAGGAGTACTCAGGCGATCTTCTTACAACCCGAATGCACGTGCTGCCCAGCACTATAGCATCGTAGAGGACTTAGCGCAGGCTCTGTCGGCTATGTCCACCTTAGAAGTTCTCCAGAGCTGCCCCCCTCAGAGGAAGTCCTTGCTATCGGCCATCAATGGCATCGACCCAGAAGATTCGGATCTGATTACCTTCGATCTCCAGAGCCATGTCCCGAGGCTGCCTCATCAGATCGCTTTTCTTATCCAAGTCATCATCAATTCGAAAACGATTCATCGTACAGTTAATGATGAGGGCGCATTGACTTGCATTATGTCTATTGCTTGTTGGAAAGCGATCGGGTCTCCGACTCTGAGCCAATCTCCTACGACTTTGGAAGCTTTCGATGGGAGAGAATCCCGTCCTTACGGTATTCTTCAACGATTGCCAATCACCTTAGAAGGGAAAACCGTGGAAGTAGAAGTTGAGGTCGTTGACGCGAATCTCACATACAACCTCCTTCTAGGCCGGAGTTGGACGTATGCCATGCGTGCTGTGGCTTCATCCCTCTTCCGTGTCATCCGTTTCCCTCATCAAGGGAAAATTGTCACGGTAGACCAGCTTTCCTTCTTCGCTTCCTCTTCTGAGGGAAATATACCTTTCGTTGAACATACCTCCGTTCCTTTTGAGAGTGTGGGAGCCGAGCTCTTCAAAGATCCCGCCCTCATGGGTGTTTTCTCCCTCCCACCTCCAAACCTTGCTTCACTTGGTTTGGTCTCTGCTCGCTCTGATCCTTCATTGCACTCTGTTGCGACCCTCGGTCCCTCTGCCAAAAGGGGCACTGATCCTCTAGCTTGTAAACCTCGCTCGGCCAGGGGGCATGGGCAGATCATCGGTGTTGTTGATCATTTTATACAACAGGCCAAGCAATGCCTACACTATCTAGGCCGGTTATGCAATAGTGCGATAAGGCAAAGCCCTGAAAAGGGCTTGACTTGAACTGAGTATCATGCGCGCGCTTTATTTTTGTACATACGTATGCTTTCAGCAGTGTGTTGTGTGTGCGTGTTTATTTAGTTTTTATCTCAGTGTTTCGGCATGATTGCCGCTTATTGTGTCTTTTGCTTCTTGAACAGATGTCTGGATCGCCTTACATTGGTTTCGCTGATGGTGCTTCCCGCAGTACCCGCAACTTGTCATCTGCGGCATGGGTGATCTACGATCCTCGTGGTGAGTTAGTAGATATTCAAGGGGTGTGTCTGGGTTGTACAATAAACAATGTTGTTGAATATAGTGCTGTGATTGAATTATTAGCTGAGGCGATCAACCTCGGCATTCGCACATTGGTTGTAAACTTAGATTCTCAACTTGTAGTCCACCACCTCAACGGGCGTTATTCCGTCAGAGATCATCAGATTTTAAGTTTGTATTTACGTGTTAAGTTATTGGAAAGAGATTTTGATTTCATTACTTATCAACATATTCCAAGATGACTTAATGCAGTAACCAATGCATTAGCTAACTATGTATTGGACAGACATTTGCATAATATGTAAATCAACATAATACAAGAAGCATAAAACACAATAAACCATAAAACCATGTATATATATATATATATATATATATCGTGTGGCACACTGAGGCGCTCAAAAAATAAATGTACATGTCTGGATAGAGTCTGCGTTCTCCATACATCTGAGACACATGTCTCTCAAAAAATATGCAGAAAATAAAACCTAGGAGTCTAATCACGGTGGTGCTCATGATAGCACATCACCGCGCGCACCAATCGTCTCAGCAAATGATGGACGTGAGTCGGCACCCCCATTGTGTGCCTCTGATATGCGAAAGGCACATCCACAAACTTGGCATAACCCGGAATCCCTTGGGCAAGCCCCTCGAGATTCTGTATCAGCTCCTCCCCCACGGTCCCCCCGACCTGAGGGTCGGCTGCGAGTTGGCCCCTCCGCGCTGTAGGAGATAGGCCAGCTGGTCGCTCTGGGGCCCACGTCTACATATACATACAATCACCATCATAACAGGCATGTATTAAAAAGACAAAAAAAAATGAAAATACATAAAACGTCAAAAACAAGGAGTTCATACCTAACTCCTCCTCCCATTCCTCCCCCTTTGGTAATGGAAGGTCTGGGTCCCCCATGAAACTGGTTCCCGCGTAAGGCCAATCCTAGATCACGATCAGCTGTCGACGAAGCCATATGAAGAACTCGGGTTGCCATGACATCTCCTGGCCCCCTCCTCCTCTGGGCATCAATGCTGCCCAGCGATCCATCCTAGGCTCTCGTGGCAATGGATCCGCCACTACGGCTCTCTGGATCTAGAAAAGTGGTATTCGCTCCAAGAAGAATGATACCACAATCGAGCCATATGCGAATTGTTTCACATCTGCACGCTTACAATTTATGAGCTGCCTTTTGATATTAGTGGTCACAGCTGTAGCCCAATCAAAGATGGTGGGGCTGAGGCATTCCGTCGCGAGTATCAGATGGTTTTTGCTCGCCTCATGGGGCGCTTGTACCCCAGTTGCACATGTGATGGTGAATAGAATCGCCTTGAGTGTCAAGTCCCGGATGGTGTTGATAGCCACTTTAGCACTCTATCTCCCGAATTGTGCTTCTGGACACACTCAGGCTTTTACTTCGCCTACCTTCTCCCCAGAAGGTCTACTGCCAGTAAAAATAGGAACTGCCTCTCTCCGTGACAACCCGGTGATGAAATATACATCAGATACCTCAAGCTCTAAGGTCTGGTTCCGTAGACGAAATACTTGGTCATCCACGTCCCAAGCATCAATTATGAACTGTAGCAACTCAGGTTGAGACCGCATATATGATGTAAGGAAGAACTTTTTGAGGCCACAATCCCTCAAAGCATTCATGCACCCCTCATCCTCAATTGCCAAGGCGTCCACGGCATCGTTTTCTCGTTCTTTCCACTCTACTACCATTTTGCCTTGTTTCCTACACCCACAAGGACAAATACACCATCATTAGAACATTGGGCAATTTATGATCCAAGAAAAATTCAAATGAAACGGGTAAAACCATGGGAAAATCTGAGTTGCGCGGTTAGCGCAACTGTTTTTAAAACAGTCGCGCTAATGGCGCGACCCCCTTGGGTAATTTACCCCATTAGCACGGGTCCGTGCCGGATACCCGCGCCAATGGGACGAAGCCCTAAATTTGAAAATCCCCCTTGCAGAGGCTCAATCAGGAATCAAATGCATAAAAAATGGTATAGAAATGGAGCTAAGGGAAGCGCCTCTTACCTGGAGCCGACGAGATCGCGAATGGTTGCACGGATTGGCTGTATTCACCGCCTGAAGTTTGCTTCCCAAACAGACCACTCTCACTCTCCAAGAGGTAAAAAGTAAAAGTAATTCTATTTTTTACATTTTCACCCTATTTATAGACTTTTTAACTCATTCTTGGGTTTAGAAAAGTTATTTTCGAATATTTTAATGTATTTTTGGTCGAAAATGGGTTTTACGTTTGCTTCTTGTGCAGCGACAAGTCTTTTACGCAGCTTCGATGGTGAAACGAGTTGTATTTTATACTTTTTCGGACTCGGTAAACACACGAAAAAGTCACTATCGAGTTATCTTTTAGCTCTTTTCTGACTCGCTAAACATGAAAAGATTGCCGAGTTATTCCTCTTGACTCGTTAAACGTAAATAAGAGGCGGTCGTCTTTAAACTCTTTTTCCGACCGTATAAAGAATAAAAAGATTGTCAGACCCTTGTCGTTTCAGGTTCGTTAATGGAAACGAAACGACGTGATATCAGTCGCTTTTTTACTTTTTCGGATCAATGTCACTATTTACGAAAAGTACTCCTCGGTCGTAATGATCGGGCGGTTCTTTCGAGCATCTTTTTATACCTTTTCGGGCTCGAGAGACACAACTTTACGAAAAAGGACACCCCTCGAGTCTTCTTTTCGCTGTCTTTCAAACTCTCTAAACATGAAAAGACGCCGAGTTCTTCCCTTGTCAGACTCGTTAAAACTTAATGACATCGGATTCCATCGAAATGACGCTCCTCAAGCATATGCTATCCCCGTCAAGCTTGTCATCCAAAAATAACCGGGGTACTCACCAGAAATGGTGGGGGAATAAAGAAATCATAATCGTCGTCATCGGCAGTATGTCACTCTTGAACATGGCACTGTTTGCATTCGTGTCTAGGTGGGGACATCTCATCTCGTCTCACATTTGCCTCCATGGGTTTGGGTTATCCTATTTGACCATTCATCTGCTCATCGTCTTGTCATCATCACCCTTGATCATTTGACCTCAAATACTGCCAAATCCATCGTTGTGCCGCTAATATGTTCAAGAGAAGTTGGCCTCTGCAAGAATACTCAACCTCCCTCCGATATCTCACACAAAAAATATTGTCTCTTTCCGTCTCATGTCGATGATGTGGGAAACATTATGGCCCACCTTCGACGAAGATCACTTCCTGTCTACTTCAGCTCATTATCCAGGAAAGTGACCTAGAGACTCCCTTCAGGTACCTTGGAGCCTACATGCCTCAATGGCAGGTTCTTCGTGTTCGACGCGAGGTTTTCATCATTGGCCTCTGATCGGATGATTCTATGGGTGTTCGACACCGGCTCATTGATTCGCACGCCGTGGATTGTACCTATAAGTACCTTGAGGACCATCGTCATTATTGGTGGTACCTCTCGCATCTGTTAATAGTTTTCATCATTGACTGGTAATCAGACGATGTTCATGCATGTTCGACTTTGACTCCTATATTCACATGCCTAAACTTGTACTGTGTTTGGATCGAGTTGGAGCGCAAGACCCCGGATTGTGCATATTGAAATCCGGGCTGCATTTTGTGGATTATTGTAATCATCACATGACTCATTTATTGGATGGCTGCGACCATACCTGAGTCCATTTATTGATCCTCATCGGATGGCTGTGTCCATACCTGGGATCCAGTTTTTATATATACTTTGTTATGGATGGCTATGCCCATACCACATATATCATGTACTTGAGATATCAGTTGTACTTCTTTTCGCAGGTTCTCCGGCGGCAGTGTTTTCAGTCACACATGTTCTTGTAAAGCACTTCACCCCTCTCTCTCAGGCCTCATGCTTTAGGGGGCATCTGTTACACAGCAACTTGTCACTGTTTGTCACCGTCCCTGTTACCCCTCTCCTGCACCTTGGAGGACTCATTCCGGGACTTGTGAGAAGTGACAAGACTTGAAACCACTTGCATCATTC
>APFE030367039.1:0-17082 GCA_000404065.3 Pinus taeda
AAATATTGCTCCATCTGAAGTATCCAATTTACCAGATCCTTCCCATCAAACTTCCTCATCTTGTTTTTTCTTGATTTTAGGAGCTCGATCTTGAAACGACTGTAACTCTGTACTTTCATATTTTTAAGTTCCGAAATTGTGACCTGCAGTAGCCCTCTGTTTCCTATTTCCAATGCCACCAGTCTGATCCCAATTGGATTCTCCAATGAAGAGTTATTTCAAATCTCCCACAGTGACCTGATTACAGACCTTTCCAGAAGAGCGAACTTGTATGAAGTGCCACGTGTCACTATTTGGACCTCTGGCTCTGAAAAATATCTAGAAGAAACTACAGTCCATCCTCTTTCTGTGCCTTTTTGCGAAACTTCAATCCAATGCTCAGAGAGAAAGTTATGACGATTTTCCCCAGGTCACCTGTTTGGAATGTAATTCAGGAGTCTGCAAAAATACCAACTTCCTCAGATCATATTTCTGCAATGGTACCGCAAAAAGCTCTGAAATTTGGACCCAAGCTGTAGTGCGATGTCTTCTCAAATGGGTTTTTTTTCAACTTTTGAAATGTCATAGAAAAAAATTATAGCGAAAATTCCATGATGACCTGTTTGGAGCAACGAAACCCTAGAATCCAAAGCTCTGATACCAAATGTTATGAAACCAGCTCAAGAAAATATAGAAAAGATAGATCAACGCCTTAGAATAGCTCTTCTAGGGGGCCAAACCTCCTTTACACTACATAAATGAACAATTCTTGGATGATACAAATGAAAAGACCTCCTTTATATATATAGGAGTCTAAGGGGTCATTATATAATCAAAGCCTACATAATAATAATAATGTAAGGGCACAATAATAACAATAGTGGGCTTCTATGGGGCACAATAGTAACAATATGGGCACTACATGGGTGCATCCATATTATAAGGGGGTTGTACTAATAATAATAAGGGGTTACACTAGTAGTATAGGGGCCTAACAGGGAAGGTGTGGACCATGAAGGATGAGCACTAGGGAACCAAGGTGGAATGGATGCATTCTGGTTAGGGTTGTAATATGAATAGGATGTCCCTCACATGCCTTGTGGGTATGGTTAAGGTCCTTGAGGCCTCCTTTGGTTGATATAACAGAGTTATTCAGTCACCCCTTCAGTTCCTTGATACACAACTTCCAATCTAGGAATATAAGGGTACTTGTATGTGGAGTGGTTCTCCTCATAGACCAAGCGTATCTCTATAAGATTTAATGAACATTCATTTCTAGGGTTCCTTTTGGTGCATCTAGGGAAGAAGACAGTTAAGTCTCTTTTTGCTTCCTCCTGCTTTCTCTTAATCTGCATGGTGTCCATTTGCAGAGAAAAGGTATGAAACATTTCAATCTTGAAGTCTTCCAACATGTTCCTGATTTCACTTTTTATGGATATTTTGGAGGAGGATGAACTGGACAAATCTTGACTAGCCCTACCCTTCTTTCTGGTTGCCCTAGAATGATTTTTGAAAACTATCTTGATATCATCATATGATAATTGATAGATGTCCCCTCCTGATATCATGTTTAGGGTTTCTAGGAGATCTTCCCTGATCCCTCTAACAAGGACTAGCTCAAGTGATTCAGGATCAAGGGTGCATCTAGCCCTTTTCTAGTTGAGTTGGAACCTTTCCTCAAAATCTTCGAAAGACTCATCATGTCCCAAGGTCATTCTAAAAATTTCCTCTTTGGTATCTTTGGACCAGCAATAATCCATGAACTTATTGTTGAAGCCTTATTGCATTTGAGCCCAGGTGGTGATGCTATCCCTAGGTAAACCCGTGAACCAACGCAAGGATGCATCTTTGAGAGTGGATGGAAACAATTTCAACTTTTGGTCATCAGAGGTATAATCATAAGTTTTGCATATGACATCAAACTCAAACAAAAAGGTATCTGAGTCCTATGAGGTTAAGCCACGGAAGTGAGGAAGGGCAGAGGGGCTTGTGTTTTCCATCCTAGAATCTCCATTAGTTTATCTGATGGGAAAAGCACCCTCAGCTCTATTTTCAGCTCCCTTGTTTTTAGTCCCATTTCTATTTTCAACCATGGTGTAGGTTGGTGGAATGGTCTCTTCTTCTTCTTCTTCCCCAATAGGATCCTCAAATATCTCTGGTTGTTCACCTAATGGGTCCTCTAACTCATAGCCACTGAGAAAGAGGGAAGGTTGGTTGTTAGATGTAGTGAGGGTATTTTGATTTTTTTTTTCTAAGTTGTATCTACTCTTACGAGGAATGAAAGGAATTTTTTTTTTTTGCAAGGGATTTTTTAGAATTACTTGTAGAATGGAAAGAAAGCAAAGATTGCATCTATTTGTTGAATGGAACTACTTGCAGAATTGGAAAGAAATAAAAGATTACAAATATTTGCTGAATGGAAAAAAGAGAAGGAAAGCAGAAATCACATCTACTTCGACACCAACTTTACTTCATCGACCCTGGGTTCATACAAACTTGGAGGTGACAGTGTTGTATACACAGTAGAGGCAATGGTCTACTCTTCTCACTTTTCAACTGGGGTGATAGACCGCTATGGTTTTTCAAGCTCGTCTTCTATTGACTAAAAGGAGTCTGACTACCAAATAGCAATGGGAAAATTACTCTTAATGCAGAAAGGAAATGTTGCCTACTCTAGGAAATGAAAGTGCTAAATTGGAAGGTGCTATAAAGTGACATGAAATCATCTAGCTAAGAATCTACACAGATTTCTTGCACAAGAGACCTAACTTAACCTTGCATATAACATCTGGTTATCTGGACTAAATAAGCATGGAAATTTATCTAAAAACCACTATGACTATTGCATGCATGTGCCAAGGAGAAATTGTAGAAAAAACCTTTTTTATTTTCAGTTTTATGAATGCAAATGATAATTTAACCAATTTTTTCTTTGGCAGGGGAGAAAGGTATGGGAAATAGGTATGGAATTGTGTCTGTTAGAGTCGGTCTAGTTATCCCTCCGTCAGAGATCAAAGCTCTTTTGCATTTCATGTTTTAGGTGTCCCATCCGTTTTGATCAGTTGCATTTCGTTAGGCATGCCATAACTTTGATGGAGCGGTTTGTGTCACTCATTCCCCTCGTGCTTGGCATTGCTGGTTCAGGTCTATTCATTAAAATAAATCTTCAAAGGTCATTTACAGTCATGTTTTAAATTTTTAGGTCTTAGGTGTAGGGTTGAGTCAATTTTGTCTTGAAAAGTCTTAGAAGCCTAGCAGGCCAGAGGGATGTCTTCGATAGATCATCACTTCAATAATTTTCATCATTGTACAACTGAATTATGACTTCTCTTCAAAACTCTGTTTTGAAGATAAGTCGCCACCTCATTTTTTTAAAAATTGTCAAAATTTTCAGTTCTTCAATTGTTCAAATGCAGCCTTGGTCTCCTTTGCCAAATCATATCAGAGCTATCCCTGCAAAACATTATCCAAGAAAATCATTATTTCAACTAATTTTAAAGGGGAAACCAAAAAGGTCAGAGCCTATTAATTTTGAAAAAGTGTCAACAACCTGTTGAAGCCCCGAAAATCGGGTTGACAACAAGGGGGATACCCACTCGGTCCAGACCTTGGTTGGCAGCTCCTTATCCGTTTGGTATAGCGGGTCCGACTGGGGATGACGGGACCAGTTTCCCAACTTTGGGTGTGTGTGTGTGTGTAGAGTTTGAACTATGATGATCTAAGAGAAATTTAAAGCTAATCTAATTCAGACTCTTTAAAATAAATCTATATTATTGTAATCTAATGAGAAGAAACACATCTAATCTACACTAACCCGGGGTGTATATCTTCTATTATGCGATCTAAAAATATTTCGAACAATAACTCGTAATAAAGATCATTCAGCTATCACAAGAATAGAAATCATTAAAGATAAACCACTTTGCATAAGAAGTTAGGCATAACAGTCGTGAACAACATATCGGATAATAAGTTATTCATATGCCAGACACAAACAATATGACTCCACTGTACAAAAGTGCCAAATGATAACCCATACATTCATATAATGACATATAAACAACTGAAACTATAATTCACTTAAAGAACATAAGCAGGAATAGTCAAGAGATAAAAGTACCATTTATGACTGGTTCGACTCATAAGCTTCAAGCAACAATGGTTTATCTCTCCTTGCTCTAATATCTACTAAGAGTACAGAAGTGCAACATCAGTAGCATATATCAAATGAAAACATTAATAAACCTTGATCCATCCATTCATCAAAACCACCTCCGAGGGTGCAAAAGTGCATGTTCTGAGGACGCGTTTCTGACAAATCTCCGGACCCTTCTCTAAATGCCTGAGAAGGGTTTAAATACTGCTAGCTAATTAACTTGATTACATAAATTTAGGATCCGTTTTTCAAATGACCGTCCTTCTGATAAAGCAAATTATTTCTAAAATTAAATCTGACTTTGAACTATTTCTGTATTTGCTCCTTAGTGTTGTAGGTGTGCAACATTCATCTGAGAAGAGTCGGTTGGTTGCCTTCCCCTTTCGTGTGTACTATGAAAATAGAAGTAACAAGAGTCGGCACAACTTTCTGGTAAACTATAAGATTTTTTAGAGAATCTCCCGCTGACTTAGTGTATACTTGGAAATAACTCAAATTTCCCTCAGAATGGTTCTGCTTTTGCTATTTTGGTTTCTGTCTTTGCGGATGACTTGATGAGTTGAAAGAACTTACTTTTTGAGAAATTTTCTGGATTGAAAACTGCCTCCGTTCTTCGTGGCGGGCTTTTCTGGCGTGTAAGTTTCAGGTCTTTTTGCAATCATGCTGCTTTTGTGCACCTTTAATTCTAAGCTTAAGATGACCTATTGGTCATTAGCATCTGTTGAGTGATACTCTGGAGTCTGTGGTTCTATCGCATGCGACGCCTATTTCTGAAGAGATCTCTTCTGTGTCCTTCGAGCATTGGTGCTTTCCCCTTTTCCTTAGATGTTTCCTGCAAAATTGCTCCATGTTATTTCATGTTTTATAGTTTGCGTAAAGGAAAAGAGTAATGGAAATAAAGATTGACATGAAAGCTTCAGATCTTATGTGTGCATAATTATGACATTTAACGTGAACTGACTCTTCGAAAAACAAAAAGCAGCCATTTGTACAATCATTAATTTCCTTTTTTAAGGTGCGCGCTTAATTCTGATTAATGGGCAGCTTCACTTGAATACCGCGCCGAGGAAATTCGCGCTCATCACAGATCGCAGATCGCAAATTTGTGTTTTAGTATTGTGGTATCGCGATATCGCGCTCATTGCAGATCGCAGATCGCAGATTTGTGTTATTGTGTGCAGCTTTACGCGATGTTTCGATATGTGATGTCGCACATTGGCCGTCGGAGATTTCTTAAGTTTCTTATTTAAGGGCGCTTATGGTGAATGCGATGCGAGGAATTTTGCATCGTTCCTTCATAGTTTGTTATGCCCATAAAAGAAAACATTTTCTTTGCTTTGCTGCGATAAAATTCTAAGGAAAAACAAAAATGTTCATAGAGATGTTTGTTTGAATTTTTACTAAGGGTCCCCTATTTGCTTGGTGTTATTGCTAATATCAAACAAAAGTGGGGGGTTGTTGGTGGTCACAACAGGATCCACACGATTCGTTTTTCTTTCTCACCTATGCACCATGGATCAACGTAAACAAAACGACCAATAGAGTTACCAATCACCTCAAGAATCTCCTTTTTCCACATTTCCAGCGGGAGATTTGGGAGTTTTACCCAAATCAGGTTATTGGTAGGAGTATTTTTCAATGGATCATACCCGATGAACCATCTATAAAGAGCTAGAACACTTCTCTTGTAAACCCATGGACCCCTGAGAATGGCATCAGCATCGGTGGCATTTAGGAAATGGAAACAGTACCATTCCTTCATAAGATGAAAAATAATGGGAGTATAGCCAATCATAGGTTTCCAGTGGGCCGCAATCCATTTCCTCATCTCGTCCTCATTCATCTCCGGGAAATGCCATCGGCCAACCAAGGCGAGATTCTGTAAACTTTCAATTCTTTCTGTGAGATGAGCGCTATCCAATATAATAACAGATGGAGGGGCAGAATTTTTGACCAGGTTCCGAGATTTGTTGTAGAGATAATGCGTGCGGGGGTCCTTGTCCTCTAGACAATTGAACCCTCGGGAAGACCTCTCGCTTTATCCCCATAAGCACCATGCAGAGATGGATGAATTACCACATTGTCCAGGGTAGTCTGCCACCCCCCAAAATTTGTGTCATTAGCCCAAGCCTTCTCAGCCATCAACGTGGCTCGAATCATCGCCTTCGTGGCAGATGTATCGGACCCACCGTCCATACGCCTCCAGCGAGGACGTCAGCAAGGATAAGAAAATGGATGGGACACTTACTGATAATGGATTTCAAATCCAAAAGAGTACTAGATATTAAACGTAGTCAGATGACCACTTGAGAGAATAATCCTGGATAATTAAATGTCGAGAGGGGAAAAGTTAATGAAACAGGCATCAATTAGACCAAAGGACATACGACCCCGAAGGCTCGAGAAGTTGCCAAGCCGTCACTGCCAAGAAACTCCAAAAAACGAGGACCTTTAAGCCTACGAAGGGTCAGAATTCATTAACGGGGAGAGACGTCACCCCACCGGCAAAAAGCCCAAAATGGATGATCCTAGATGTTCTAAGCATCATCAGCACAAGAAAGGACAGAGAAGGACCTCGGTCCCGATCCCAAAGAAAATATAGAAAAATTCGATCAGAAAAAGTAATAGAGAATGTCAGATCCTGAAAAAATATTTCGAGCTGGATTAGTCCCGGAAAAAAGATGGTTTAGAGAACGTCGAGCATGGGGCTTGCCTGGGAAAAAAACCAGAGCCAAGACAGACCAATGATAGCAGCTAAGTGGGAGGAGGATCTTGACAATCAAAACAGCAACAATAAACCTTGAAGATACACCACCAGTCCTCAATTCTGAACCTAATGTCTGAACATGGCTTGTAAATGAAAAAAAACCTCCTAAGATTTTGAAAAGCCGAAGATAGCATATTTGGAAAGACCAGGAGAAAAAAGATAGCAGAGCATGCTCAAAGATGATAGAAACACTGCAAATTGGAAGAGTAAGCCATGCTGATCGTGCAGGACATAAAACCATGCCACGGAGATATCCCACCAGAGCTAAAAATACAGTCAATCATCCAGAGCCGTAAGAAGGAAAAAAAAACAGAACTATAGACGAATCCATAGATCATATTAGCACCATGGAGCAGTCTATAAAGGCATAGATAAACTATATAACGCAGATAAGGAAAGAAGGAAGAAAATATTAACTGACCTCTGAGCGGAACGCGTGCTGTGGGAGAAAAGCGAGAGCACGAACGGCAGCGACGTGTAGGAACTCTAGGAGATATGTATCACCAGTCGAACGCCTCTACTATACTGACCAGAGAAAAGAATCACAAGTCGAACGCCTCTATAAAACAATACCTTCGGACGACTATACTGACCAGAGAAAGTCTGGCCAGCCGGGAAAAAAAAGAAATGATAAACAGAGGTGAGAGGCAAATATATGGAAATGAGAAAGCTCCGTGGAATGAAGAGGAAGGGACAGGTGCCAATAGGAAGACTGCATGTCAATAGGAAATGTAGACAGCTAGCTACCAGATAGGGTGGTTTGCAGAGCCATGAGAAATGCGTGCCTAGATGTGGTTGGTCTGGAAAACGGTGGATGCTCGCAGATCATTGGTTGCTCGGATCGCTTCTCTGCACCACCATGTGCTCGCTTGGACCTTCCTCCGCCTAATACAATGGATCTAACACTCAAATGTCACATTATTTCTATTTAACTAATAAAATAAAAAAAACAAAACTAATCATTAATTCATGGTGATTATTATTCATAGTGATTATCAACTTCAAAAATAAAAAAATTTAATGATAATTTTACTATTTAACCATTAGCTATAGCTCATTATATTATTAAGAGTCGTGATTGTACTATTTAGCCATTAGCTCAGTGTATTATTAAGAGTCACTCATGTATGTGAACTATCGCTAGTTATGCATGGCTATGATTCTCTTATTCATAACATGGGAAGAACACTTTTGTGGTCACCACGGAAGACTTAAAGCTTTAAATTCCATTTTTTAAATGTATGGGTCAAAACAAATATGGCATTATTTTTCATATCAAATATATTTGAATATAAAAATGTTTAAATACTAATAATATCATATATAAATATTTATATTATATATCCATGTTTTTGATTTTTTTTTTAATTGTTATGTAAATCTACTTTAAAATCATGTTATTGCATAAGTATTTTGATATCCAAACTAAAATTTCTAAAACTTGTAGTATGATCTTTTATTTTATTTTTTTATACCTTTACAAGTAAAGGGCTCTGAATTTTACATTTAAGTTTATAAATTCAAGAAATCATTTTTAATTTGTATAAAAAAAATATATTCAAGGAATGAAAACATTCCTTGGAAGTTGTTTTCAATAAATTAATTAAAATCATAATCATATTTGAAACCATATCTTACTAAAACCTTATCAAAGATGAGATAAAAACTCTTTTAAAGAAACTTCATTGTATCATATGAAGCCATTATTCTATCATAACTTTATTCTATCATAACACTTTATAAAGTATCATGATCATAATTATGGCAAATTTTGAAATTTTACATTAAAAAAAAAAACACTCTTAGTGTTCACTCGCTTAAAAGGTAGATTATTATAAGAAAAATCATGAAAATCACTAACAGATGAAGTATAATTATATTCATAATTATGCCAAATTTTGAAATTTGACCAAAAAAAAAAAAAAAACACTCTTAGTGTTCACTTGCTAAACAATAGATTATTATAAGAAAAATCATGAAAATCACTAACACATGAAGTAGGACAATAAAAAAAAATGTTAAATATTCAGAATGATCACACATCATGTTGAGCATATATATATAGTAATTGAATTCAATTGCGAAGTAATAACCCTAATAGGTTTGATGACCTTGAAACTATATCTTTTCAAGTCACATTTACATTATGTGCATATACAGTTGACCTAGATATCATATTCATATACATCTGAATTAATAGTCACATTATGTTCAATGTGCAAATTGTTTAACTATCATGGGAACAACTATTCCTATTAGAAAGTACAATTACATTGTGTTTAAACACATATAAGTAAGAAAAGTTGTGTCGATATGCAAAGAGCACATCTAAGAGATGTAAGAGTTTAATAGTTATTCATAAGTCCGAAAGAAGCCTATGTAGATCTTATCTTTTTTGTTCATATTAAATGCATAATAGAACAAGCTATGAATCAAGAATAAGTTAGTGTCATTATCTATATTATTTTTTGAGCATATTTCAAATTTTCACTATACCTTTTTTAAGCCGATGATACAACTCTCGAAGACACTTCCTGGTCAGGGAATCAATGCTCAGGAATCTCAATTTTTGTTTAAGAGGCTTTGTCAAGAAGTTAATGTATCATGCAACAAACCTTGAAGTCAGAGAATTACTTTCTATAACCAGTAGGTTATGTCTTTAATAACCACAAACTCAAACCTAAAAAATGATAGATGAATGTAGGAAAATAACCAACTTCTCAAGCATTTAAAAATTCAAGAAGTAAACTGCATAGTAAGAAGAAGAGAATGCACTATGCGAGGGTTTTAGCCTGCAAACTCTAAATCATACGCGAAGGTGCCATATTCCCATTCATTTTTGGTCTTACATCTCTTTCACTCTACTAATGAAAGGTATGAGCTTGCAAGAAGGGAGGGGAGAGATACCCTCCTACTGCAACATTAGTTCAGGAGAATTGAGCTCACAAGGAGTGACCACGACGTCAAGGGGTTTGAAGGAGGCAGTAAGGGTACCCCAATTATGGGTGCATAATGGCAGGGGAGAATGTGTGGACAATGCCTTCCAATAGCATTAAAAAAGCCCTGATTTTTAATTTGAGTCAACAAACTGGAAAATTACTAGAAATTTATGAAAGGCTACGCAGTGATATGCAAGTTTATTAGCATCTGGCCCACTAAATGTGATCTGATGAAATCAGTCCAACTTAAGTGGCAGCCAAAAGGGCATATCGATATGAACTTGGGTACTTGGGGCTTCTTCATAGTAATTTTCACCAGTCTCGAAGACAAAGAGAGGGTTTTTGAAAATGGGCCCTATTGTTTCTACAATGTTGGGCTCCTCATGTGCCATTGGGAAGAATCCTACAATCTGGATCAGGAGAAATTCCTAGCTACCCCGGTATGGGTCCGTTTATTTTCCCTTCCAGTCAATTTCTGAGATCCAGAAATTCTGGAGGGGATAGGAAATTCTATTGGAGTTTTGTGAAGGTTGTAGATTCAACACGAAGAGGACGATATACTTCTCATGCCTAGATCTGTGTGTATATGAACATAATAGAGCCACTTCCTAAATTTATTGAGCTGGAGTATCAAGACAAGGTTTGGCAGCAACATCTAGATTATGAGCATATTTCATTCTGGTGCAGGATATGTCATGAGTATGGTCATCTATATCAATACCATCCTATGAATCAACTAGAAACTCCTAAGACTCAGGCCGTTAAGGACCCAACTAAACATCGGGAAGATTCGGAGGGTTTCTAAGAAGTCCAAAAAAAGAAACGTACCACGAAGATCTCCCTAACTTCTTCTCAATTGCAACCAAGGAAATCCCAACATACCACCAACATATTTGAGATTCTGACGGAGGAAGGAGAAAATTATGGTGAACCTAGCGAGCCAACAGGCAAATAAAACCATACAATTCCACCCAAGGGAGGAAACAAACCTAAGAGAAAAGTTGAAGATGAACCTTAGGAGAAATAAGCATCAATCCATCCAATGGAGCAAGCCAATCTGAAGATCAACGATAATAAGAAGGAACTTAGTACAAAGGAATATATCATGAGAAGATTATTGAATGAATGACACCATCTAGATGAACGGTTCATCCCTAAAGATCAAAATAAATTATATCGAGATACTTTGCAACCGTATCAACCAAAACAGGGGATGATATATTTTTATTAGCTCGACCACTTGGGCACCCAACCAAGTTAGGGAGTAGCTCTGAGTATTCCAAGTAAAGGAAGAAAAAAAAGGGGTCAAAATAATTTGCATGAATCCATCCAGATGGTGGGAGATATGTTTGTTAACTTAGGAAGGGTGGTGCCACTGTGAGAGATCTTCCACCAACTTAATAAGCCTTCTCAATGATTATCACCTCCTAGAATGTGCGAGGCCTGAAAAGTAGAGGAAAGCAAAGGTATCTGAAAGACGGGCTCAAAAGAGACAAACTGAGCATCAGGATTATCCAAGAAACAAAAATCTCAGAAGGTAGATTAAAAGAAATTGTTAGAGGGTTTAAACCCTAGTACGAGGTGGTAGCTCAAGATTCGAAGGGAATCACAGGTGGTTTGGCTATTCTCTGGAATCCTGTCGAGATCATATTTGAAGATTAGGTTAGAACATCCAGAATTATCTCAAGAAAATTTTGACACATCGTACCAAATATTGGGCTCTATTGTCAGGAGTGTATGTGCCCAACATTCCATGAGAAAAAGGGGTCTTCCTTCAAATCATAGGAAAACTCATAAGGTCATACTTGGAGGAACTTTGAGTCTTCGGCAGTGACTTTGACCTGATCTTGTTGCTAGATGAGAAGATGGGAGGCCTTCGTTGTATGGATGTTGAAATGGAAGCATTCTGAGACATAATCATGAACCTACACCTAGTGGATATGCTAACAGATAATGGCATGTATACTTGGAATGATCGGTGTGGGGGCACTCATTAAGGAACATCATGGCTAGATTGATTTTTGGTCTCTGAACAGGTGATTAGTCGAGACATATTTCTAGAACCCTCTATTATTCCTTGCTTGGGATCAGACCATTGTCCGATCAGAATGGAGATTGATTTGAAAATGGCTCCCAAGAATTGGCCCTTTCGATTTGAATCTTTTTGGTTAAGGGAGCCTTCATTTATGAAAAAAGGTTGGAAGCTAGTGGAAAGATAGCACAACTCAAGGAAAGAATCATATATATACCTTTCATCTTAAGCTAAAGGATCTTAATAATCAAATCAAGCATTGGACCCAGGAAGAGTTTGGCAACATCATGAAAGGCTAGCAACCGCTGAAAGATAGAATGCAATATGTCCAACAAAATATCATCAATAAGGAATATCTGAAGCATTGGTGGAGGAGGACAGTCGGTTGGTGAACCAGTTGGAAGGCAGAAGACAAAAATAAGATATGATATGGAAACCAAAATCCAAAATTCAATGGCCTTGGGAAGGGGAAAGAAGCACTTGTTTTTTCCACAAACCCATGATCCAACACCAAAAACACAATCAAATATTCTCTCTTAAAGATGAAGCAGGGAACATACTGGTTCAACATGAAGAAATGAAATATCTAACAATCAATCACTTCCAATCCCCGCTTTCTTAACCTCTGTAGGACATATCGGAAGCCATCTAGCGAATCACTCATAATATTCTTAATCTTATCTCTAGAAATTAGAATTTAGCCCTCATGCGTGTGGCCACTATGAAGGAAATAGAGGAGGTTTTCAAAGGCATGGCTAAAAAAAAATCCCCAAGACTAGATGGTTTCACATCTAAATTATACCAAGCAACCTAGAGCTTCATTGGGAAAGATATCCTAGAAGTGGTGGAGGAGTCTCGTAGGAATCCGAAGGTAAGTTCTGGCTTAATTCTACTTTCATTTCTTTAATCCCCAAAATGACCAAATCTGAAGAATATCAAGGGTTCCAACCCATTTCCTTACGTATTTTTACTTACAAGATTATATCCATGGTTATTGTTAAGTGTCTTAAGCATCTTCTTCCCGATCTCATATCCCCTGAGAAAACTGGCTTCATGGAAGGGCGTAAAATAGTTGATGGTATTATCACCTCTCAGGAAATTTTTCACTCCCTAACGCATCTTAAAACCCTAGTATGATGATGAAGATGGACTTATACAAATTCTATAACCACCTTAGTTGGTATTATCTCAAATCCATCCTCAAGTCTTTTGGTTTTGATCAACGATGGGTAAATTTGATCTTCTCGCTTATCTCTTCTCATGTATTCTCCATTTGACTCAATGGCTCTCCATCCATACCCTTCAACCCCTCTCGAGGCTTAACACAAGGTGACCTAATTTCTCCTTTTCTCTTTATATTAGTAGTCGATAGATTGGGAAGATATTTGAGATCAACATTTCTTTCATCGCAAATCAAATTCCTTCACCTGTGGGGCAATGAACTCCGCATTAGCCATCAACAATTTGAGGATGACCTCATGTTATTCTGTCAAGTCTCATCGAGGGAAGCCAAGAGAATCAAATATATTCTGAATGACTTTATGGCAGCTTTGGGTACCCTAGTGAACAATGAAAAATCTAGTATCTTCTTCTTCAATACCTCGATGAACATCCAAACCTTTTTGGCTAGACTTATGAGTTTTGGAATCGGCTCGTTATCTATTAAGTATTTGGGAATGCCCTTGGCATTCAATTTTTTGAAAAACTCTTGTTGGCAAACCATTCTTCAAAAGATTCAAATGAAACTCAATAGTTGGGCCTTCAAAGCCCTCAATTTGGCTGGTAGAAATAATCTTCTAAAAGTTTTCCTTCAATCAATTCCTATCTATGAGCTCTTGGGGATGGTTGTGCCCAAAAACTCATGTTCAAAGATGGTAGATATCTTTAAAAAGTTTTTATGGAGAGGGGCTCAATAATTGAAGAAATGGGCTCTATTTTCTTGGCCTAATGTCATGAAGCCCAATATGGAGGGGTGATTAAGTATTTGAGATCTTTTCACTTTGATTCAAGTTATGGGTGACAAATTATGGTAGCAATGGATAAGGAGAGGCCCATATTTATGGAAAAATATATGGACCATAAAATATGGCATGTGAATCAACATTGAAGATATTCTCAGATACTAAGATCCTCCCAAGGACTCATCAATATGGAATCTAGCAATAGGGAACCGTGACCTCATATTCCATCATTTCTTTTGGGAAATTAGAAATGGAAGAACTACAAATTTTGGCAGGCCTCCTAGCAACAGAGAGAAAATTTGTTTAGTAGACACGATTTAGGGAAGATTTTCCTATTTACAAACAACCAGAACTTCTCTAGAGTGGACCAGTTTTGGAAGGCCAACCAATAAAGCTATGGATGGAGGAAATGGAAAGAATTTTAGGATTGGCTGAACCCACCCATTTCATATCGGTGGAAACATTTGGAAAAAGAATTACAATCAATGAAAATCACAATTCAGGAAGGGGTCGATATTCTATGACGGGGATATTCTACCCGAGGCATATTTAACATCAAGGAAGCATACAATATTCGAGCGGAATTTGGTCAAAACCATCACAAGATTGTGGCTGAAAATATCATATTTTTTTATGGTGGGTCTGTAGAGGGAGAATTCTCACTTGGGAGAAACTTAAAAATGTGTTATTCACTGGTCATCCTTTTTTTTCTTATGCGGCCAACATAATGAGGACATGGAACACCTTTTAAACTCTTGTCCCTTTGCTCATAAAAAATGGAGGCAACTAGGATACCTCTTTGGCTGCCTAGACAGAGACCAGTAAAGAATCAAGGAATATATTATTTGATGGAATAAAGGCATATTCATGATTTTGGTGTTGAACAAAGCTTGGCATCTGGTGTGGGCTTTCTTATGTGGGATATATGGAAGGAGAAGAATAGTAGGACTTTTAAAGACCATCATAAATCTCAGGAAGAAGTTTCGAAAGGAATAACTCAAAATATTAGAGAAAAATCATGGCACAAAAATGTCACCCGGATGATTGGCAAGTTCCCCCCCACGAAGCCAGAATTTTCAACTGACTGAATCTTTCCCCTAGTATGACTTCCCTTAGCTCCTAGAAACTTATTGTTGCAGTTATTGAATTGGTTCATCACTTCTCTACTCCTCCAGAGGGATTTATTAAGTTAATCTTTGATGGTGCATCTAAAGGAAACCTGGGCCTTGCTGGTTTTGGGGGGCTCTTTCGAGATTCTCACAAAAGAACTCGACTTGTATTTCCAGCTGATTATGGGTATGCTAGTAACAATGATGAATAATTTAGTGCAGTCAAATAAGGCCTCATTAAAACCATTAAACTTGGCTACAAAAAGTTAGTGGTTGAAGGTGAATCAAAATTGGTGATTGATATTGCTAAGAAGTTGATCCAAGGAACTAGATGAGAAAATCTCAATCGTAGATGGCGCACGGCTCACTTGGAGCAAGAAGTGGGTGATATTCTTCCACATTTTGACTACATCCTCACCTCTCACGTTCGGTGAGAGGGAAACAAAGTGGAAAAATTCCATGCTAATTAGGTTTGTTCTCATCATGGAAACTTGTTGGAGATGGTCTAGCCTCCCTAGCCCATATATGAGTACCTGAAGCCCTTAACAGTTCTCCTAGAGAAGGAAATTAGAGATAGTCAACAAAACAATCAAGCCATTGTTCCCCATCCCTAGTTGGGGTGTGAGCCAATGATAATAATACTTGCATACGAATGACGTTGATAATCCCAAGGTGCCTCCTCGCCACCCTCCACATGCATGAAGCACATGGAGTGGTCACTCTTTGCATGCGAGGATTTAAAGCCATCCTCGAAGGTGGCAGGGGGATAAGTATGGATGGGATAATTGATTTTTTTTGCATTAATTTTGGTAATTTTCTTGATATTGAACTTTGTTTCCCTTTGCTCTAGTCTGCTCGGAAATGTGGCTTGGAGAAGGCTCCGTCGGTGCATTTTCCCTGGGCACAGGTTTAGTCATGGTTGTTTCAATCTCAGGTTCACGAGTATGTTTACAGTTCCTCTATCCATGCCCCTATGATTCTTTATATTTATATGTTGGCCTTTGGTTTGAAAGGTTCTGATGCAACTTGGTCATTGCGGAAGGAAACATATGTGGATTTCTATGTGGAGGATAAAAAAGAGGAAACTTTTTCTTTTGTTTCTTGTCTTTTTGTGTTTGTGGTGTTTGGTATTATACTGTCTTGTATGGGATTATACTAGTTTTGGTTCTCTTGCTGCTTCTAGGTATTTCTTTTTCTCTATTCCCACCTCAAGGGTCTCTTTTCCCGTATGTATGTCGATAGTTTTGAGCCAAAACCTCTAGGGCTTTGGTGTGAGGATGGTTCAACTTAAAATTTTGTCTTGCGATTCCTCGAAACGAAGTGGCTGCATGTTGGGTTCAAGGGTTTTCTTTCTTGTCGATTGTCTATTTGTGTCAAGTGATTGAATTGGGGTTTGGTTCAGTTTCTGGCCTCTCATCTCTCTCGTCTGGTAGGTCCTCGACTTTGTGGCGACCCATGGAAGCTTTTTGTTTCTGGGTTAAATCTCCCATCTGGGTGGTTTACAGGATCTCTGTTTGTTAGATAAGGAATTTCAAGTACCAAATTCTCATGGCTCATTTTGCCTACGAAAAGGGAAAGGTTTCCCAAAGCTCGCATGTCTGAAGGAAAAGCTCCAAGGAATCCCTTGGGGGTAACTAGCTAAGCTCCTCTTGGGATCGAGCTCAGGGCCGCAAGTTAGTTTTAAGCATCATCAATGAAGCGACAACAATGTATCATGAGGGCACCTCGACCCAGGTTCTTCAGTTGATTGAGGAATGGGAAGAAGAAATTAATGAGAAAGAAATGATTGTGGACATTGATTTGGATGACTAGAAAACATTAGTTCCCAATCCTGGTCATACCAAAGGTAGGGAAACTCAGTTCAAGCAAATGTTGCAGTTTGTTAGGATCCCACCCTAACCCCCTTATTTATGTCATGGGATCACGTCATATTCAAGAGTCAATAAAGCCCATATTAATAATTGTAAGTGGTTAACCCGCAATTAATGATAGGACCACAGTTAGTTGCAAAGGGGCGGTAGTATTAGATAGAGGGTAAATGGGCGATAGTATTAGATAGACGGTATTAATAAAACCCAAGGTATTGGCCCGTGGTATTGCATGTATGAGTCATATATAAAGGATAGAGACTCCCTGCGA